>QQXO01000036.1:0-85000 GCA_003709845.1 Chaetothyriales sp. CBS 134916
GTATCGGCGTCGAGTTGGTGGTGTGGAAAATTGGTGGTGCGCTTCCTGGGCGGTGCGATTCCTGGGTCGCTAGCTTAGTTGCGGAAACAAGAAGTAGTATTGTTATAGTTGTAATTGAGTACTTGTAATATTACCACAATAAGTGAAGCTTCTATTTAAGCCAAGACAGAGTATACTCATCCAAACCAGCAAGTGGAAAGAGGACAAAATTCCTCACGCGTCCAGCGCTTGGCCTCGGCACATCTGCCAGTACATACCTCTCCGGGCCAGTAACTCGGCGTGGGTGCCCTTCTCCAACAACCTCGCTCCCCTCTCGATGTCTACACCATCGCCGAGTACAAAGATGCAATCTGCCTGCTGGATGGTGGCTAGGCGATGGGCAACCGCTATGACGGTCATGTACCTCCCTGCAGCTAGCCGTTCAATTGCCGTCTGCACCAGCTTCTCTGACTGCGAATCGAGTGAGGAAGTTGCTTCATCGAGCAACAGGAGCTTCGGTTTTCGCAAAAGGGCACGTGCCAAACATAGCCGCTGCTTCTGCCCGCCGCTGAGCGACGTGGCGCTATTCAGACCGAGCGGCGTACTGTAACCCTCTGGGAGAGAGATGATAAAGTCGTGGATCTCGGCGTCTTTGCAAGCCTCATGCACGTCGTCATCGGTCACGTTGCTGCTCCTGGCATGGACACCGAGTAGGAGGTTCTCCTTGATCGTGCCATCGAACAATTTGGGTTCCTGGGCTACGAGCGAAATGGCGCTGCGGTATGAAGATAACTCGAGGCTAGAGATATCGGTGCGGTCATAAGTGATGGTGCCATTGATCGGCTTATAGAAACGTTCGAGAAGGGAGATGATGGTGGACTTTCCGACGCCCGAGGGTCCGACTAAAGCGACGTAGCTGCCACCTGGAATGGAGAGGGAGAGGTTAAGAAAAATGGGGGTCGAGCGGGTAGGGTACTTGAACGAGACTCGATTGAGTTCGACCCCTGCACCAAAACTGGTGTCAGATGCCGCGAGAGGAGGGAGCTGGATGGAAGCGTCGGTTCTATCGGTCTCACGTAACGCAAAGATGCGGTTTGCTCCTGCAGTGGCTTGAGCAATGTTCGGCATAAATGCGAAAAATTGCCCTGTTACTTGACTGCCCTGAACGAGCGCAGTGTATATGACGAAGAATTGCACGGGGTTGTATTCATATCGGCCAAGGAGTTGCCCGCCGTACCAAAATGCCAGTGCCATTCCAGCGAGCTCAACAGAATCTGTCAAGGCATACACAAGCATGCTGTACGAGGCTTTTCGTGTTGATCGCCGGATCTGGTTGGATAGGAGAGACGAATATTTGGTGAGAATACTATCCTCCATAGTGAACGACGTGACGGTGCGGAACGCGCTGATAGCCTCTGTTGCTAATTGCGAGGATGAGACAAAGACTTTGCTATTCAACGACTCCCAGTTTGTCTCGTGCCGCACGCGAATAAATGACCCGACTATCAGGACGGGCATGATGGCGAAGACGGCCACGAGGGAGAGCTTCCAACCAAAGTAGAAGGCTATAATCATGCATCCTATCAGGTTGAAAACTGAGACGAGAGGGAAAGCGCCATTGGGACCGAGAATTTCGTAAAGGAGCTTCGGATCGCTGGACAACCGTCCCATCAAACTTCCGGAATCGTTGCCTTCGGCATCGAAGAACGGAACTGGCTGTCGAAGGATGTTTTTGAAGTAATCCACTCTGCACGCCTTTGCGACGTAGTGAGAAATTGCGGTTGAGGCATACCCAAGAATGAAATAGGCAATTGCCTGTTCAATCGCCAGGATGAAAAACATGAGCGACCAGTGGTTGCCAGCACTGATTAGTTTGGGTCCTGTGAATCTGAACACCTCAATCAACTTGCTAAAGAACCAGGCCTGCAGTGCAAAGGCTGTCCCAGCTCCCATAGTCGCAAGTATAGTGATGAGGTAGAGCCAACCGTGCTGTCGTTGCTCATACAGGAAAAGTCCGACACTGGAGAAGAAGCCACGTGTCTTGTACTGCGGTTTTATCTGGTGCTCTTCGGGTGTGATCGCATTCAAGCTGACTTTAGTGTCATGTCTCGACAATGAGGGGGTTGCCTCCTCTCCGTCCACTTCATCACACAAGACTTGACTATCGATCTGCTGAGCACTAACCAGGCCCCTGTATAGCCCGCCTTCCATCGACAGGAGGTGCTCATGTGAACCTTCCTCGACCTTGATTCCATCTCTCAGAACGATTATGCGATCAGCTTGCCGGATTGTGGACAGGCGATGGGCGATGACAATAGTAGTGCGAGACTTAGAGACCCGATCCAAAGCGCCTTGTACTGTTTTCTCGCTGCGAACATCGATGGAGCTTGTGGCCTCGTCAAGAATCAAAATCTGTGGTTTTCGTACGATGCTGCGAGCGATCGCAATGCGTTGACGTTGTCCGCCACTAAGCTTAATGCCACTTTCCCCAACCATAGTCGAGTACCCTTGAGGCAGTCGATCGATGAATTCGTCGGCAAATGCCTCGTGGCAGGCCTCTGTCACTAACTTCAGCTTCTCTGATTCGTTCACACTTGCCCACTGAGTGCCTAGGAGGCCATATGCGACATTATTGAGTATGGTGTCGTTGAAGAGGAAGGGTTCCTGTGACACGAGACCGATCTGAGTTCTCCACCACTTGACATCAAAGGCTGTTATATCTTCGCCACCGACAGTTATTATCCCTCCATTGTTGCATGTCTGAGCATCACGAGTTCCTTCTTTGTTCAAAGACTTGTTGTGTTCTTGTTCGACCCCTTGGTCGGTGAGTTCATACCATCGTTCCAAAAGGGCAACGACAGTGGACTTTCCAGAACCACTGGGTCCTACCAGAGCAGTGGTCTTCCCTTTCTCAAAGATAGCGCTGAAGCCCATCAAGACTCTGACATTGGTACGGGTGGGATATGAGAAGGTGACGGAATTGAACTCGATGTCACCTTCGGCGGAAGCATCGGGCGGTTTGCGGCCACTGTTCGAGAGGCTCGGAGAGTCGATCATATCGAAGAATGAAGCTGAAGCACTGATTGATTTGGCAACAAGCATGAGCGGAATAACTGCGCCAGACAAACTTGCAACGATCATGATCACGGAGAAGATAACCACGATAACGGCATTTATGTTATCAATGTCCCCGTTTCTGAACAGTTTCAAGCCGAACCAGAATGTAAGGGAAAATGAACAATACAGGACGAAAAACATGGGGCTGAGCTGCAGACCGATAAGGGGAGCAAAGCTCAAGCCCCGTCTCTCAGATTCAGCGACCCATGCATAATACTTTTCTGAGAGAGGCTTTTCTGCACCAAGAGACAGAACAGTTCGGATGGAGCTGAAAATTTCTCCAGCAATTGTGGCATGCTTCTCATCTGTTTTGTCAACTCTTTGGTTTGCCTTTATTAATTTTGGAGTAGTGGCACTGTAATAGAGGAGAATGAAGAGCAGAGAAGAGCTTGAGACAAGTGTTAGCTTCCATGAGTATATGAATGCAATGACGCAGGCCGTGATCTCTAGTGTGAGAGACTGAAAAAGCACTGAAAGCTTCTCAGTGATACTGAGGAGAATAGCGTTCGCACCTGAAGTGATAGTGTTGGAAACAGCGCCAATGGAGGTCTCATCCAGCTTGCGGATGGGCTTACTGAACAGCGCACGCATGTAACTCAATCGCAGTGCAGACGAGACACGAAGCCCGCCGATTCGAAAGCAGAACTGAAGCAATCAGTGGATGCACTCAGGCGCTTGCGATCCATACTGCTCCAATATAAGACAAAACAAACTTGCCAATGAACAAATAGACTATGCGCAGGCTGTTTTCGCTGACGGAATGTAAAAACTCGGCCTTCGTTGTCGATGTGTTGGGAATGAAGTACGAGTTGAAGGAGCCGACCAAGTTTCCAAACACAATGTTCATCAGCGGCATGGCCACGCCCGAGCCGATTGAACAGAACATGCCGACAAAGAGCAGGGCATGATCGCTGCGTTTGCCGAAGGCAAGAATTCTCCAGAAGTTGCTGATAGGTGCACGCTTCGCCGGTTCTGCTGAAGAAGTATCCGTGCTCTCGATCAGCGCAGGTGTCGTCCCTTTCTCATTGTCTCTGGATGTGATCTCTATCGATGATCGGTTGTTGTTTGCCATGGCAAGGATTGCTTCAACAGCAGCAACAGTTTGATGGATATATTACTGATCAGTAAGCAGCATTATTGCTTGAGGGATGACTTCAAGAATAGCATTGTCTTTCCCGGATGCCGTCCATTTTAAAGACTGTTGATGCCTTATTTGTCCAGACAGGGGTGGCCAAGTCTATTGGCTGGTCCGCCGAGAGATAATCCTTCTGCCTGGCCTTGGATTCACTAAGTCGATTTTAGGATACACGAATACGCTGCTGAATGTTGCACAGATTGCGGGGTTTTTTAGAAACACCATCAACTCACAGATCTGTCATTGAAGGCTAGGACAGCAGGAAGATATTCAAAGTTCTGGAGTCCTCATATCTTGGCTATTTGATTGTCTTGTCAGAATTAGTTTAGATATTTTAATGATGTACTCTGTAGCTTATGTTAATTTCGCGTTAGAAACACTGACTCAAACCCAATTTTGTGCTTGTTGCTGTCGCGTCTTGTGTCTTGGCACTTGGGTTTTGTACGGTGGGCCATTAATACTGAATTGTGAAAATTAGCGCGCCGATTTCGCGATTACCACTCCACCAGTTCATCCATCCGCAACTTTACCAATTCAACTCCAATTAACCTCATTTCTAGTGCATTTGAATCGCCGAATCAAGCTCTGTATCCGTATACCATCAAAATGAGCCAAACTCCTCTGCCGCGCAAGTATGCCCTTGCGCAAGAAGTCTGAGAGACGCGCTGTGTAAGGGCTTGCAATAGGTAGATTCGCTATCTGCAGTAGCTCTATGAAACAAGAAGATTTCCTTAGGAAAATCCTTCGAAGTGCCGACCGTCACGGCGATACTTATTCCTCAGTACTTACCTTTGCCCCTCCTTATTCTGAACAACTTGGACCGGTTTCTCGCTGAGCATGCATGCGTACATTCGCTGAGCGTGCATACATACATTCGCTGATACATACATTTTGCTAAGTTAGGTCATATTCACATTTGTCTCCATCCCTTAATCCGCGTCCCACAGCATCAATAATATTGTCGCTAGTTTTAGTTCGCTCCAGTCGCTCAGGCGCTGCTGATTGGCCACAGTCGAGCGCTCTCGCTCAACATCCCTGGCTCCTTCCTTGTCTTATGACTTTACCGCGCATCCATCCGGCGCAAGAGACTGCGGAGTACAACATACATATTCTCATAGCCATGAGTTGCGATATGGAGACAACGTTCATGATTAAGCTTACCGTTGCTATCTGAGGCAAGTGTCTCCGATCCGTTTTAAGGGCAGATGTTTATAGCCTACGCCACGCATGATCTCCGACAAGCTTCACGAACCAGCTTCGGACTTATCGCTGGCCATACGTTCTCCAGGAAATTCCACGTGCTGTCAGCGTGCTCAACATACGTCCAGTCGCCATGAAGTTCGAGATTTTACCCCACTCCAGAACATGATCCAAGTACGATTCAATCTGGGGATTAAACTAACTAGACCAGCTATCGAATCGGAAATACACGATTAGATCAACGAGATAGTCTCAGTGAGTGGTCATGATGCAGCGACATCCGTAGTCAGAGGGCTGGGTGAACGAGCTGGAATAGCGGTATGCATCGACGAGCGATGTATCATTTTAGGGCGACATGTTCTATCTACACTATCCAGATATCATTTCTGGGCACTCCATACCTTGAACTACCTAGGCAATACCTGAGATGCTAAGCCAAATGTGGGAATGTGGTGAGTCTTTTGGCACGATCTATTGACAAACACTTCTGACGGCTTGAAAATACCTTGTGGAGCTGAAAAACAGTACAATTGCATTCATAAACTATCGTTGGCATAACCGGACAACTTTCCATTGTGCAAGAGCCCCCGTAAGAACCGGGCCATGGCTCCCAGGAGAGCGGTTCGCCTTCGGCAAATCCTTCAATGGAAACACGCTAACATGCAGTCATGAACACAGATATAGAGTCCAAAACAAAATAACATGCCAGCCTCCCATTTGAACATGACTTTCATTATAATTGTGGCACACAGCCGAATTGTGACCCCCTGGGTTATCAATAGCATGCCGGATCTAGTTTGCTGGGTTCGAGCATATGCAACCAAGTCCTTTCGATGGCTTCACAGTTTCCCAGTTTGCGGCCGAAGTGCTTCACCGCTTCCTGTGGAATATCGGATATCCGTCTTCCGTCAGTTCTCCTTGCCAATCCGGATCATAGCACCCGCTGTTCTTGTCCTGAGTGGCAACGTACCTGTTCCGTTGATTGGGTGACTTCTTCCCGTGAGTGTTTCTCAGATGACTCTTGAGGTTATCAGTCCTGGTAAACGCAGTTGTCGTACAGTCAGGGACCCAGCATCTGTATGAACCTTCCTTCTCATGCACAGTTTTTTCATGCCGCTTCTTATGCTCCTGACGTTTGAAGCGCTTTTGTTTCCCGGTCGCCTTGTCGATGCAGTTCGGCCAGCTGCAGGCAAATTCGTTATGCGCAATCACAGCATCACAATGTATGCCTGACTTGACTGGTTCAGGACGAGGCTTGCGAGATGGGCCTACCTTTCGCCTCCGTTCATGCCCTCGTTGATGCCGTGAGTGGCTGGTCTTCCCTGTATCAGGTGCTGTTGCAGCAGACCAGCGTCGATTCGCTGTCGAGGATGAATTGCTGGCGGAATCCGGGGACATAACCGCATGATCCGCGGTTTCATATTGCATGTCATCATCCATGTCGTGCTGGGAAGGTACCATGGGCGGCGAAACCCATGTCATCGGACTGGTATTTAAAATCCCCGTGGACAAGGTGTTTGTTCTGCATGGTTTTGATGGCTCTTCTCGACGCAGTTGGGGGTTCGTCAGAGCCGACTCGAATGCTGCGGAGGGTTCAATCGTTTGCTGTGGCTCTGTGGCGTGTCCTGGCCACGCGATAAATCCTTCTTCAGTGCTTGCAAGATTGTGCATCGCTTGGTCGAGTCCAAAGATCGGTCTTGATAGTGGCGGGTTTGCACCAAAGCTCGGAGAGAACGACGGGTATACTTGAGAGAGATGCCTTTGATCCTGGATACCCAAATCTGTGGTCGAAATCGCAGCAGAGGAATTCATCAGAGGTGGCTCGATCCTTGGGGATGCCTGATGAGACCACATTTCCGATTCCACAAGACCAAAGTGCATCATGCTCAGCAGAGTTGCATCATCAAAATCTAATTCGGTTCCTGGTTGATACCCTTCTACGAAAGGCACCTTATGGGTCTGAGCCGCTGGTGGTATTGGACTCGGCGTTTTCATAGAGCACCAGCCTGGTGATGTTGGTGGGGAGTTGAAGAATGTTCTTTGCGACAGTCCTCTTTCCATCAAGGTAGAGTGGCGAGACGTGAAGCTCTCGCCAAGGGATGAGCACTCAGAGGGCGACGAGAGATCTGGGTGTAGAGTGTCATCAGTGTTGATATGTGGCAAAAATAAGTGATTTTCCTGGCTGGTAAGATCGAGTGGTTCAAGAGCAACCGCCATGATGGGATCTGTTGAGTTCAAAGCCGCGCCGTCGCCTGGTCACATAACCGTCAGACACCTGTTGACAATGATCTTCTACCCTCTTTGAACAATGGATCAGGAGCACTGAACAGGGCATTCACTCTTCCCAACGAATGCGGATGCTTGTCTTGAAGTACTGAAAGCAAGGTATGTGGAATGTACTCACAATATGAGGAGCGTGGCAGGACGTGGGCTTCTCTCGTATACGCTACATGTACTACTACTCGAGCAAGCCGCTCGGGCCAGGTCGTTTCAACGGTGCAAGGCATACTCCCCAAGAATGGAACTCGAGCCGTCTATCAAAATCCGCCATTTTGGGCTAGTCAAGTACCTGGAGTTTGGTACAGCAAGGGAGGGGGGTATTCTCTCCCTCAATTTGACTATATCCATCGTAAAAAAGTTCAATCGCGCTTACGGCTACGTTAGGATTGATTTCATTTCTTACCAGCGCTTTAGCCACGATGGAGATAGTCAAAGCCACAACAGGGCTCTAGATGACTACAGTCTGCACTTTATTATCTATGCTTGGAGATATCGCCTTGAATGGCGAGCCCTTATCAAATCCAACCTATTGCTCTATTGAGTGGGTGCATCGCTCAATTAAGAGATGGGATGCCAGAAACGGACAAATGATGGCGCAGCAGATCTCCAATGGCACGCAGGAAGCACAACGCGATTGCGACTCGATAGACAGATCGATCCAGGCATGCGGTTCAACGGCCTTTCCAGAGACCGCCATGGGTGTCCATTCCCACATGCCGAATCGCTGTGAGTGCGACAGCTGACCCTAGTAAACAATATTCTAGAACTCGCTTAACCCGGTTTCGGTTGTAGCAACGAAGTTTGCAAAGACCTGATACCATGGAGGTAGGATGGTATTTCCGTCACCGTGAAAGTCCCGCCCATCCGAGGCTCCAAGATGCAGTAGATACTTCGAGATTTGAGGATTTGTGCCCCTATGGATGGATGTTCCCTGTCTATGTTAGATAGCATCCGTAGCTGGGGAATCGGCCCCAGTATCTCTAACAGTACTAGTTGAAAGAATGATATAGGGTGTTGATTGCACAGAGGCACACACTGCTGCCGCCAAACGCTCGTTCCTGTGACAGGTTACACGAATCCGCGGCACAAATCGCTTGGGCTGCGTCTTTCGCTTCTGCAAAAGCAGATCCTACTCATCTGGGGGCCATTGTCGGTTTCAATGTTACTCGTCGCCATCAAGACCGCGCCAAGCTCGTATTCTGGTTTGCGGCACCACGACCAACTTCTCCACTTCATTGGCCCTGCCACCGCACACCGCGATGCGGCATGCGGCCAGCGGCCAGCGACCAGCAGTCGCCACTGGGGGGGTTTTCGCCTACACCCATGGAACGTAAGCCCCAAGCCAGTCCCTAGGCTCAGAGCCGAACATGAGATCTCTCGAATGAGAAGCCACAATCATACAGATGGGCAAGTGGGAAAGATAAGCGATGCCTCGCTCAATGTCCCCTACTTCTCGTGAATCCGAAAGAAGCTCACCCTAGTCTGGAAGCAGCACAAAGGGTCGTCAAGAAGAGAGATGAACGAAGGCAAGTTGATAGGCGACAAGCATGACTTGACCAGCCTGATCGTAGGCCCGAGCTAATGCTCTTGAAACGCAAGTATGCAGCCCCCACGCAGTAGATAAATTGCAAAGCACAACTGCATGTCATGCTGTCAAATATGATCTGATGGCATGTCAACTCCAGGGTAGTGGCATTGTGCAACATGCCGTCCTGAGATTGGTCGCGGAAGATTCCTTCTGCCAGGCCTTGATAGGGGAACTCGCTGATTTCAGGCAACATTGACTACAACTAGACCTAGCATGAGGTGGCGCACCTGGGGCGAGCGCTTGTGGAATGCATTCTCAGCCTTTGTGCAGTGCTACGACGGTATATTCCAGAAGCGTCACCCTCTGCCCCATAATTTCTCAGCCTTGACCACACCCATGAACGAGCGCAATTCATGGTGTTGCCTTTCAATTCAATGAACCGCTGAGGTGGCAAAACTCGTAGTGAGTCATTTTTATCATATCAGTCGGAGAGTTGTTCTATGCTATGTTCACAGGCCACAATGTAGCCACAATGCGCCACCTTCTTCGCGGAGATATGTGATGGTCATGATAGGGAAGCTCCCAGCACCTGTTGCTTGTTCCTGCTTCCCTCTACAGACAATCTTTAGCAAAAGCTGGATAAGTCGGCGGACATGTGCCGTGTTCAGAGCTCTAGCCTCAACCTTGCTGGGTGCTTTAACAGACCTGCATGATGCATGAGCTCCTGCTTTTGGCAAGCGCCAATCCCTTGCGGCACTAACTCAGCCGTTACTTTCTTAAGGGGGAGTCGACAACCACGCGCGCTGCAACACGTGCAGGCCACACATTTCACGCAACCAGGAAACTCACAAGGCCAGTCCCCTTTTGAGGTGATTGGCGCCGGCGGCAGCAGTCTCGAGGTCCGTGCTTGATGTTTGGTCGCCAACGGACGGAAGAAAGTGAGACATTCCAGCTTCAAGAAGTGAATGGATCAATGATTCTCAGTTACTCATGAAACGGCCGAAGTCGCATCCATCCACTTCACTGTTTGCAATGCGCCTTTCTGAGGCGAGTCGTACAGTATTCCACGACCTATGACATAGGGTCGTATCCATCCGTCGATCACCCATTTAACAAGCACTGTATGCTAACATCAGTGCCAAGACAGCATCATCCCGGGGGTTTAAGGTTCCTGTCTGGGCAACGATGCCGTCGCTGATTGGCTGGTATATTGTATATAACCATTTAGCCTCCAGCCACATCTGTTTACGGCAAAACATCGACACCGCCGATGACAATGTAAATTCCGTCGTCTCAAAAACCTCCCAAGGTGGTACATAATGATGACATTCTCTTCCTTCAACCCAGCATGCTACATCCCGTCGGCGGTCAACAAGTACCTACCCTCAGCTGTGGCCTGTCCTCCGCCACCATCATTCTTCTACACGATATACAATACCATCATATCGCCAATCAACTCAACTTATGGCACCGTACGTGCGATGCTGGAGGCATTTGTCGGGCTGCCATTTCTCTCAGTTATCATGCTTCTAACCAACGGTGGCTGGTCAACGACTATCAACATCTTCTTCTTTTATATCACATGGAGCACACTCGTCCTTGCCCACCCGCCTCTGCGCGTCGAACTGATCGGCAGTCTCGCGATCAGGCTAGTCTTCTACGTGATCCCTTCACTCTTGTTCCTCACCTTCGACACCCTTCTTCCCTCAACTGCTGAGGGCTTCAAAGCATACGGCGCTGAGGCCCTTCCCTTCGCCAATGCTTCTTCCCGACGCAAGACCATGCGCCAGCTGCGCATACTGGGTTGGTCACTCGCCAACATCCTCCTCGCCACACTCCTGCAACTCACCATCGAGGTCCTACTCACACAGGTCCTCCTGGTACGCTCGGCCGTGCGTGTGACAACGTCACTCCCCGCGCCCATCAGCATCCTTAAGAACCTCGCTCAGGGTTACATCATCCGCGAGATATTGACGTACACCATCCACCGCTTCGCTCTGCACGAGCGTTCCCATGGCAAAAACATTGCCGCACAGTGCCACCAACAATGGTATCACAACGTCGTCAAGGTTCCCTTTCCCCTAAGCGAGAGCTACGACCACCCACTGCCCTACCTCCTCCTCCGATTCCTCCCCACTTACCTCCCCGCCTTTCTGCTCCGCTTCCACCTGCTCACCTACCTCATCTTCCTCGCGGTCATCTCCCTCGAGGAGACCTTTGCGAATTCAGGCTATTGTTCTTCCTCCGCCCTGCCCATGAACTTCTTTTTCCTAGGCGGGATAGCGCGCCATACCAATCTGCACGCCGTGCACAGCGGGCATGGGAATTACGGCAGCGTTGGCTTGGTGGATTGGATCATGGGCACGGCGATTGGTTGCCAGGGTGTGGGCGATGACGATGATGATGATGAGGCGGAGGAAAAGTATCATCATTATGTCAAGGGTCGGCCGATGCCGAGGCCGAGGGATGTCAGTTGGCAGATTGCGCCGCCGAAGAGGAGGAGTAGGAGGAGGGGCGGTGCATAGTGGCGAGACGGAATAATTATAAGAAATAGTAGCTCGTCCTGGTAGCGGTAAAGTTAGTTATGCACGCTACTTCCTGTGCCACAGTTAGTATATGGCATTAGAAGCACAAAACATTGAAGGTTCAATTGGTTTTCTCTTCATTGGGAAGAAGGGCTTGTCTTCATAGGAAGTTTCGCCACAAATATCATGCCATGCGTAGGATAGTTTGACAGCAGCATCCAACTCCGTATCTGCCGCCGCTGTAATGAACATGGACATAGCTTCTTCACGCCCATCATCTTTTATGGCTGGAGCCCTGCTATGCTTCCCTGCTGCTTTTGACACAGCTTGCAAGTGATGGGTGTTTTACACAGGCTCTCCATTCAGTAGAGACTCGCTCCGCCACGCACGCACATGTCCTCCTCACACTGCCCACACTGCTCTCGCTCGCCTTATCATGTATCTAAAACTTCATCTCGTGAGGCTTCTGGCCGGATCGCAGGGAGAAGCTCGACGACAGATACGAGGCGAGGAACTCTTCTTTCTTGATGGCGGACAGTAATGGCTTGTCGATGCTCTTCTGGTCGGCTGCGCGAGACGAAGAAGGCTGCTTCTTCTGCGAGGTCTGTCAGCGCATCCGGGTCTGGCTACGTGATTAGTGAAGGAGCGGTCTCACCTCAGGCTTTTCTCCCTGCTTCAAGAAGGCCTCCTCGCCCTTCTCTTTCCTCGACTTCTTCTCCCGGGCAAAGTACTTTTCGTCTGAGATCTTCTCCACCGCGGACTTGTCCAATCCGGACAGGTCTACTTTCGTAGATGTTGCAATGACGTAGCGAGAATTCACTCTGCGGAGCGGTACGCCATTGAGCTTGAATGGGCCGGTTATGAGGAGAGCACCCTGCGAGAGGTGGTTGAGGAGGACCACTCGTTTACCGCGGAAACGACCAGCTAGCAGAATGAGGACCGTACCAGGCTCGAGAGATGGCCGGTAGGAAGTTGGGCGTATCGCCTTGCGGGTCTAGTGATGGATGTGTTAGCGAGCGCGGTAGATCCGCAATGAGGCGGCTGCAGCGACTTACCTTTCGTGGAGTTCGCTCGGTGTGAGCAGGGTACCACTTGGAAGCCTTTTGCGAGTGGTGAGGGACGTGCCGCTCGCCCTTTCCGAACTGCTTCTTGACGGCCACGTTCGCCTTGGGAGCAGACATGGTGTCTAAGGGCTCGGACTACAACTGGGCGATCAAAGAACAATGCTAGATTCCTGGGTGGGTGATCGACGAGAATGGATAGGATTGTGTGTGTCGACGAGGTTCTGTGACAGGCGGAGATACAGTCTCCATCAATTGATAATGTGCGCCAAGACCAATTTGTTCACCGTGTGGGTCCCCACCAAAGCTGCTTATCTCCTAACGCCTAAGAAAGAGCAGTCATCATTTGCACGTGACGGGCTTTCGTTTTCAATAATTGCTGTTTTCATCGTGGATATCCTAGTTCAGTGCTGCCTGTTCCGATACTGGATCAGAAATGAAAAATTATATCAGTACCGCTGCTTTCCTTCCCTGTGCCTCCCTCGCTTACTCTTGCTTCATTTCCAGACTCTCTTTGCTCTGATTGACCTAGAATTGGCGCCAGGCTGGAACTAACAGCAAACAGAGGCGGCCTGGTGCCTTTGAATTTGGGGGTGATACCTCCGATGTCAACTTAGGCTGACGCCACTGACCTGGTCGCTTCGCTGACTGTAGAAGTGGTGCAGGAGGGAAGGATCGTCCATGGAATGAATGAGTTCATTCGATTAGAATGATATTAGTAGATACGGCTAGCAAGAATCAAGCATTGTCCGCGGAAACGGAGAGTGATGAGCGCAAAGGAAAAAGAGATGTGCCATTTTGACGGGGAACGCTTTCGGGAACTTTGCTATTGAGGAATTCCGATTCCTCTGCAGCCTCCCTATGGGCAATCAGTTAGCTCGCTTGGATGTGACTTGAATTATGTCCGTGAAACATGATATTCTGGAAGACATCTGCGGACAGACGGACGAAATCAATAATAGAGGCCTACGTGCCCCCACGGCGTTGACGAATGACACACGAAAGTAAACATCAGGCGCAACTGTTGCAAAGTGCAGGACCTTTCCAAGCAGCACACTTGGGTCACGTGGGCGCTCTCCCCGCCTTCCCTCGTCCAAACTCACACAATCCAAACCACCTTCACCTTCATTGTCCACCAGACGTACTCGCTTTTCCGGCCTCCGGTCTATTTTATTCCAGCTTCTATCCTATAAATTCCAATCTCTACGCGTTGCTTCCTTGCCATTTAGGTCACCTGTTTGCCAATGTAATTAATGTCTATCAATTAGGGAGACTCGAGCGATCATATCTATGCTTCCATCCCGATGTAGAAATCTTCATCCTCAACCAGTAATACGACTGTTCCCACGCCCGAAGAAACCTCATTCATCGAGAGACCGAAAGACACCTCACCTACAGCAGTATTAGAGGACATTCATCCACTACCATTTAAAACAATTCAAAATTTCCGAAGAATTGTCTAGCCACAATGTGATGAATTACAAAAAGGGGACTCAACTCAGCAGTATATTGTGTTTGAGCATGTCAGCATTGATAACCTTATCAAGATAGACCAGGCACTTGAAAAGATGGGTATTCATACCCGGAAAACTCATTATGAAGATAAAAATCTATTAATAGTCAAATTTCCTACAGCGGAGCATGATGAAGCACGCTTATCATGAACACCGGTAGTGAAGTGCAGCGGAAAGTCTGGCAAATAGGAATAGATAATGAGCTCTGGGGCTATGGTTGGGTCGGATTCATGGCTCGCTCTCACAAAGTGGCCCACTCAGCTTACAACCCTTGCGCCCTTCCGACCAAATAAAACCGACTGGCCAACAATCGTTTCCGAGGCCGGACTATCAAAATCGCTACGTCATCTCCGTATAGATACACACTGATGGCTTACACAATCCAGAGGTGTTGCGAAGACTGTCATTGTTATTTCAGTAAAGCCGACATAGTCAGAACTACATATCGAAAAGTGGGAGCTTAGTCCAGCAGCGGGAACACGGCCAAATAACGGAGCGTTCTCCATCCTCGACAATTCCTCACCTCCATGGCAGATTCCAACTCAAATGCAGGTGATTACTATTGAGCCAAACACTGTCACTGGTGGAACTTACGAAAATATTTCTCCGCCCAGCTGTACCGCCAGAAAGGGACATCACGTTTACTGCGCAAGAGCTTTCAACTTGTGTAGCTGCATTTTGGAATTGTGCAAGGTAGTGTCAGGCCTAGAACGCTGGTAGGCTAGAGGACCCTAAAATGCTCCAAAAGACAACGGGGAATCTTGCCACTTTCAAGCCAAGATTCTGACGTTCTGATATGTATGCGTGTGTCATTCATGACAAGGATGCTGCTCAACAGGTCGGCATGAACTCTTTCCGCCATGCTTTTAGTTTTGTAGCTACTTTTGCTGGCGAATACGCTCGGAGTCTCGGACAACTGCGTTCAAGCCCACTTGCCGAGGAGACTCATGATGATCATGCCAGCGAACAGGCTAAAGACACCAACTATCGTCCTGATGAGGAGGGCCTCAATCATCTCACCACCATCCCAGATCCAGTCTCGTGCTAACATATCAACAACTCCAACCCAGATCAGGATGCCTGCGCTGAGGGCATCTAGCGTACCGATGGCCACAATGGTGCTCTTATCATTGCCGTTGAAGTTATGGATAACGCCCATCCCAATAGCCATGCCAATTGGCGTAATAAGAATGAAAGCAAATGCCATCAAAAATTTGGTGGGCCAGAACTGCGCAAATTTCGACGGCAGGAGTGCAATTCGTGCGCCTAGGGCAAGGCCTTCGAAGAATTGATGGAATACTATTACCACCAGTAAGGTCTTGAAGAAAGAATCTCCAGCCACGACTAGTGTCAAGCCAATGAGGATGCTGTGAAAGAGTATGCCGGCTTCCATAACCATGACTGAAAGCTTAGAGTTAGGATTTGCAGGATCATGAGGGTTGCCATGGTTGTGGCCTAGATTGGCCAAGTTGTTGGATCCGTAAGATTGTACCAAACTCTCAGACGCACCCCTGACGTGAGGAGTTGAGCCTTTGTCTTGGGTATTTGACCCTTCCGCAGTCACCGAACCATCCTCACACACTGGCATGCTTTCTGCACCACTTCGTCGTCCCCTGGCAAGGATGATTCGATGACCAATATACTCGAAGAGGAAGGCCATGACGATACCAGCCATGACAACTGCAGATGTGGTGCTTTCATATTCTAGGACACCCAGACATTCGTTGTTGAACATCAATGAAGCATGTGTGAAGAGCTAATCATTGTTAGTAATCGATAGTCAATGTATCGAGGTGACCACTGTTTATCTCACGTGAATAAAAGCGGTGGAGAGTATGACTCCCGTCCCAAATTGCTTAACAGCCGTAAATGCAAGTGCGTTCATACTCTGCGATGGCAGCTTTTTGAGCAGCATAGGCGCAAAAACGCCAATTCCACTCGTCACCAGGACGACGAATAGAGTGCCGATTCGAAGTGGCATATCGTAGTCACGTTGGGTGATGCTGCAGTTGAGTTCAGTCTCACCGCTACTGCTGCTCTCGCTGCCACCAGCCGGAATGCAGTGTCTTCAAAGAGTAAGCAGAAGGTAGTATTATCATCTGTGCATTACTCACTCGACCCCCGCATGGAAATGACAGTCCATTTCTTGTTCACCATGGCCATCGTTGTCATCATGACCATCTCCTTCGTCAGTTACGGTTGCGCCTTCAGGCAGGACAAGAACTTCTGAACCGTCGGGACCGATGCAGTACCTGGAATGTGTCAGCTGAATTGCTCCTTGTTTCCCTGTCATCCTCACTGTTGATCGCCATGGTTGTGGCAACCTGTAAACTGAGCGGGTGGGTCGCCAGTTGCTGTCGCTTCCGCAGAGATTTGGACTTCCTCATCATTACCGTTTATGCAATACCTCGAAACCTGTCAAACATATTCGGAGATACACAAGAATAAGCCCTACGTTCGTGTTCCATGAGAGTGGCAGCCTGTTACGGCAGTTGTTTGTCCCGTAGTCGTGAGTGACGCTGAAACAGTGGGAGGAAGAGTGGCTTCAGGATGTGCGGTAGACGCAATATCAGAATATGTGACTAGCGGCGTCTCGACGCCATCAGGTCCGTAACAGTATCTTGACGATTATGAGTGACTGTTGAGAAGGGAGAAGATTTGCACTTACTCAACGGTCGAGTGGTTGTGGCAGCCAGTATAAGTTATTTGAGCTTGGCTAAGGCTTGCCAGAGTATGAAGTGATAGAATGATGAGCAACATTATGAAAGAGCCGTATATTGTTTTGAGAAGTTTCTTGGGGCTTTAGCCGGATAATCGACTTGAAAGAAGAGAAGGCAGATGCCCAGAAATCAATGGAACCCTCTTTCAGTTATTGTGGCTCGGGTTACTCCATCATCTCTTCATTTGCTGAATACTCGCTCAAGAGCAGTGACGATATATGAAATTGTCGGGCACCTTTTTTGGGTCTTCCCAAGTCACATTTCTCATGAGAGATTTTCATGTTCACTAACTTAATGACAAATGAAAACTGCATGATCACGGTATCCCACCTCGGACAAAAAGAAATAGTTATCGCTTGGGCTTGACAAAGCAGTGCGGTTGCGCCGAAGCTCAACAGAATCAGGCAAGGCAGGCATAGATTGCGGAAGCTAAGGCCTCAAAAAGTGCAACCATGACATTGGCCAAGGAGTAAGTACTCACAGATTAGATGATTCCAGGCCGTAGAAGTGAGATTCTGAGGATTCTGACTGGTGGATACAGCATATTAATAATATTAATAAGAAATTCTATTAGCATAGTCTACTACCGAACTTATTCGGTCTATGATACAGCAGATTGAGTGGACATTAAAGGCCATAATTGTAAGGTACTCACTTGGGCTTGGCGAATGCCAAGCCAGCGGAGCGGACACCTCTTGGCCTACCAAAAACCCTACAGTTAGCGACTTGGTATATCCACTGAGTACCATTTAGTGATGCAGAGCATCAAAGTTTTGTAGTCCGAGAGGACTAGACAAGACGGTGATTGCCGCCGAGCTGATTATCTATTGGTCTGATGGCAGCCTGGTACGACAGTCTTCTCCATCCTGACAATAGGGCATTCGACAGATAGGTCGCCGTACTGGCGATCGAGATGCAACACAAGAGAAAATCTTTCATGAAAATAAGCGAGGGTGGGTAAAATTTGTCTTTAGCGTGATTCTCATGGATGACGAGGTGGGATACATGCCATGGAGGCCTTTTGTAAAAGAGAAACGTGGGCACCGGCATTCTCAGGTATATAGGTAAGCTTGGAAGCTGGAGTTGAGCCAAAGTCGGACTCTGTCAAACCTTCAGATCTTGACTTATCCCGCAGAGTACCACGACCATCTTTTCAGTCGACATGTCTATCATTCTCAAAACTCTCTTGCTCGCTGCCATCTCTAGTGCTCTTGCAGCACCTACAACAGCTAAAGTTCGACAGGATGATGAATCGTGTACAAAAGCGGATATTGGAAGCTTGTTTCCTATCCATAAAAGCTGCAACGACACGCAAGCTCACCTCATTGCCCACGGCTTGAATGAGACGATTGGCCTGGTCACCGTTGCCCGAGACTACGTCTTGCAGTACTCCAACAGCTCCAAAATATACCAAAAGTACTTCGGTGACAGGCCTCCCTACGAGGTAATTGGAGCGTACGACATGATCATCAACGGGAATAAATCTGAAGTTCTCTTTCGATGCGATAATCCAGATGGTAACTGCGATATTCCAGGTATGAAAGGCACACAGACAAATAGCTTCAGTAACTGACCTTGATAGGCTATGGAGGCCATTGGAGAGGCTCGAATGCCACCGGTGAAACCGTGATCTGCGATCTCAGTTACGACACCCGCAAGTCTCTGGATTACATGTGTATGCTGGGATACACCGTTGCCACTTCACCCACCAACACATTCTGGGCTTCTGACCTGATGCACCGTCTCTATCACATACCTGCCATGGGCTGGGGCTATATCGAGCACTTTGCCGAAGACTATGATGAAGTTTTGGAGCTGGCCGCTAATGAGACTTCAACTGATTCCACTCACGACAGCGACACGCTACAGTACTTTGCTCTCGAGGTATACGCTTACGAGGTTGCCGTCCCTGGAGAAGGCTGCCCTGGCAACACCACCGAGTCAGAGGGCTCAAGTGCTACTCCTACCGAGCCACAGACAACTTCGCAGACAGTCTCAGTTCCTGCCGGTTGCCACACTCACGAGGGTGGTGAATTGCACTGCGCCTCGTCCACAACCCCAGAACCTGCGTCATCGACGGCCTCCGCTCCTGCAGTAAGTTGAAATATCCTTGGATCAACGGAAATAGATTAACTCTTGAAAGGAATGCCACACCCATGACAACGGTGATGTTCATTGCACATAGATGGGTCTAGGAGATAGAAAAGGAAATTGAATAGAGTGATGGGGGGACTTGGGCAATTTTCGGTCACAGACGGAGGCCGATGTTGCTATCAGGAGCTATGGCACCTGAGGGGTCGAAAGCGAGGAGCATGAGGACCAGGTCTAATAATCTCGTTCAAGAACGGACGCACCTGGCAGCGACTGAGCACAGTCGGCTTGTTTTGGGGTGTGGGCGATGTCACGGTGCCAAGATGGAAGATCCTCCACGTCACGTGCGGTGGCCTTGGCGCTTTGTACTGAGAAGTGTTGCTCAACGCGAGCATTCTTGCATTGCCTATTCTCACCCATTATCATCTTTCCCGCCATGTCGATTGCTCCGCTCATCACCTTCAAGGCAGGGATATGTGATCTCGAGGTAATCCAATGACCCAGACCCGCGGCAGACTCATCCCCCTGTAGAACCCGCACCTGACCTGACGCACTCGATTAGGACACCAGAGTGAAGCCTCGAGCCACACCTGGCTACATTTATCTCTACTACGATGATGACTTCCTCCATTTCTGCTGGAGGCCGCGGAGCAAGTCCCTCCATGAACCCGAACTTGACCTGATCATGGTGCCATCTGATGGCCAATTCATCCCATACAAGGGTGCGTCGGACCGCGACCCGCACCCAGCCAAGAGAGCAACAAATGGCCGGATATACCTGCTCAAGTTTGCGTCCAGTCCAGCCCGGCATCTGTTCTGGCTTCAGTCTCGCAGCCAGCACCCGCAGCAGGACCAGTCGTGGTTCAGCGAGAGGGATCTGAAGCTGGGGGCCATTGTCAATGCAATGCTGCAAGGAGAAGATGTGGATGTGCAGGAGGAGCTGGCGAGTGCACCAAATGGCGACCGAGGTCCTGAACCTGATGATGACGAGACAATGGAGGACATTGAGGGAACCAACCATGACCACACTCATCATCCAGGAGGCAGCGGCGGACCCGGTCCAGACGCTACTGGCGGAGACTTCCGCGAGGAGGGCGAGCAATCGAGAGAAGGCGGTGCTGATGGAGGCAGAGCGTAGGTAATGCTCCCGTCCGAACTTGTCCACGCGTATCCGTTTGCGGCTCTCTGCTGACTCGGATGCAGAGTAACAGCCGGCGCTTTTGATGCCGGCAGCATCATCCAGAACTTTATCAATTCCATACCCGGTGGCAGCCAGCAGCAGCCAGCCCAGGCCAAGTTATTCACAACATTGCAAGATTTGCTGGCGACATCTTCAACCATAGCTTGGGTTGACTCCAAGTCGGTCGGCGACGAGGAAGTTGATAACCTGCTTCAGTTTCTTCCTCCACAGCTCGCAGGCCTGACCGCTCGTGCAGCGAATCCCGATATGGAAGATGAGATTGACGAGGAGACAGAGGCGGCTTTAGTCAGCACGCTGTCCCTCGACCTGAAGAAGGATATTCTTCGGAGAGTGCTGAGATCTCCTCAATTCATTCAGTCTCTGGCGTCTCTGACGATCGCGCTGAGAGACGGCGGCCTACCGACGGTGAGTGGAGCTCTCGACATTCCGGTCCAGAACAACGGCTATATGAGAAGAGGCGGTGTGCCACTTGGCGGTGGCGAAGCTGTCGAGGCTTTTGTCGATGGTGTCAAGGAGGCAGTGAAGAAGAAGCAGCAAGGACAACATGGTGCTGATGACCAGATGGATACTCAATGACAGATCTCATTGATGCCTCGATGAAATTGCTACCCGTTTGCTTTTGGGTGGAGTGAAAAAACTTGAACTTCAAGTGCTATCGCTGTCGTCGTCATCGCTTACCGCTTCGGCTCGCCCATCCGGAGCAAGGTGGAAGATATACCTCTTCTGGGGGTGTTGTTCGACATCTGCATGGTCCTCGCTGTCAATGAGATAATCGCCTTCGTCTTCATCGTGCCCGTCTTCCTCAGCGTCCTCGGCGTCCTCAGCGTCCTCAGCGTCATCCTCGTCATCATCATGCCCTTCCAGATCGTCTTCTGTCTCATCGCCGTCTCGGTTGTGTGCATTGCCCGCGTCTTGGCCGTTCAGCTGCTTGTTAAGCATTTCCTCTTCATCCAGCACCATCCCTTCATCATCGTCATCATTATCATCTTCTCCTTCCTCTTCGTCCGCCTCACTCGCTCGCCTCGGCCTCTTGCTCAACGGTTCGCCATCCACCTCTCTTTCTGCTGCTGCCGCTGCTGCTGCTATCGCCTCCGCCTCCGCCGCCGCCGCGGTTACCGCTGCTGCTCCCGCGCTGTCCCGCGCCTTGACTTTCTCCCTGTACCCTTTCCGCTTGCCTCTGATTCCCGCCTCGTACACTTCTATCTCCCTTTCCAGCCTTCCCTTTGGCTGCTTCGTCCCCGCCGTAGCAGCCGCATGTGTAGTCAGGTCTGCAGCTGTAGTCTCCAAGCCGGCCTTCCCCCCTCCTCCATGCGCCTCCCCTTTGCCATCGCGGACATCGTCTGCTCCTGCCCCCCGGCTCGCCCCCACAGCCAAAAGGCTGTCAAACTCGCACTCCTTCAACGCCTTGATCACATCCCCCGGCTGCACCGTCTTGCGTGTGGCCAGCTCATTCGCCTGGTTAGCCAGGTAGCTCACAAACACGGTTGCGGATTTGGTCAGCGCTAGCAGCGCGTCCTTTTGCAGTGACGTGTTGGGCGGCAGCACGCCGCGGGCGATGCGGCTGATGAGCGAGCGGGGTAGGACGAGGTCGTCGATGCCGATTTCGTCGTTGGCATTGTTGTTGTTGTTGTTGTTCGACTGGGATTTTCGTTTTGAGGTCGCTGTTGTTGTGGCTGTGGTGGCGGTGGCGGGGGATTTTGGTTCTATGGGTGCGGTCGCGGTATTGCCATTCGTGGTTGTGGTAGAAAGGATGGATGTGTCGGCGGTGGCGGCGGCGGTGGCAGCAGCGGCAGCGGCAGCGGCGTCGAGGGAGGTGGTGCGTTTGGGAGGTGGCATGTCTGAGTGTGATTTTCCAATAAGAACGATGAGAGAGATGAAAATAGAGGCAACCGATTGAGAGGGAATGGTGGAGCAACGAAGGAAGGGGCTCTGATAAAACTTATTTTGGCGGGAGCGGCCCGGCACGTCTCAGAGCGGACGCGTCCTCAACCCTTTTTCTATCTCTCTGCAGCTACAATGGCTGTCATCGAAGCCAATTCTTGAAAGATGACACAAAGGTTGATGGATTTCGGTTTGCCATCCTGCGCCAGAACACCATGCTCTCCGTCAAACTGTGATCATGCTTCCATCTCATCATTGGCAGTCCCAGCTCCAGCACCATCATCACCCCACAGCCCATCAAGCTTGAATTCAGCTGCCCACTCCTTCACGATCTGTTTCTGGTCTGCGCCGCTAGATGCATGCCGGCCACCATCACCTGTCATGTTGATTTCGTCTGAGACCTGTAGCTCCGGTGGCTCGGACCAGCCCTGGATGCGGCCATCTCGCCAGTCAGTGATGACGGCCATCGCGGCCGAGGTGAGGTTAGGAACACCACCTTTACCCAGACGTCCGCGCTTGCGAGCGACCTGCACCAAGAAGTCAGTGACTGTGTCTCCA
This sequence comes from Chaetothyriales sp. CBS 134916, assembly GCA_003709845.1. Taxonomy (NCBI): domain Eukaryota; kingdom Fungi; phylum Ascomycota; class Eurotiomycetes; order Chaetothyriales; family Domatiomycetaceae; genus Domatiomyces; species Domatiomyces globalis. The sequence continues at coordinate 22,791 of QQXO01000036.1, forward strand.
TTGCCGAAGGGTCCGAGAGCGCTGATGCCGTATTGCTGCAGCACCTTCTCATACAGAGACGGTGAAGAAGACAGCCGCTCGAGGAGAAGTCTGATCGCCGGCAGCGGATCGACAATCTGACTCGGTGGTAGAGCATTGAGGAGAATAAGTCTAGCCTCGTGTTCTGCCCTTCTGCGCTGTTTGCTCTGGCCTTCAGAGTCCGAGGTAGTCGGAAAGACAATGCCGGGAGAGTCGAGGATCTTCAGCTTTCTGTCCACTTTGACTTCCTGCAAGCTAGTCGTAACACCTGCCTCAGCACCGGCTGGACAAGCCGAGCTCTGTGTGCCCTTGTTGAGACGAGACGTCAGAGCATTGATGACAGATGATTTGCCTACGTTGGGGTAGCCGATGACACCTACAGCGATGGATCGCTTCAGCTGCTTTGAGGCTGCGTATGACTTGAGTGATCTCAGCAGCGTCTCCGAGGTGTTTCGGATGCTGTATTGCTTGTGGTCGAAAGTCTGAGCGTTTGAGGCTGGCGTAGATGCTCTAAGTGGGACAGTGGGGAAATATCGGCGGAGGTAGTTCAGCCAGCCTTGCAGGACGGGCGGTGGGACAAGGTCGATCTTGTTAAGGACGAGAATGAGGCGCTTCGATCCTGAGGCTGCCGACATAATCTGCCGCTCGACCTCTTTCGATCTTGTGCCCGCTGGATCTCTCGCATCGAGCACATACAGGATGACATCTGCCGCGTCGAGCACCTGTTTGAATATCTTGTCGAATGCCTTTCGAGATGAATCCGGATTTCTGTAGTCCGTATCCATGCTCGGCGAGATTTGGACGCCTTCTGCGGCCTCCTCGTCGCCATCCTCGTCGACGATGTCGCCATGCAGATCTGCTCCGTCGTACTGGGCTGCTCGTGCTTGTGCCGAGGCTAACAAGGCTGCCATGGGGTTGGCACTGCTGTCCTCGTTGCCATCTTCTTCCATTTCGTCCTCGCCAAGGTCGTCGTTGTCGCCGTCGTCGTCTTCCTCCATTAAGTCCTCCGGCTCGTCCTGAGGTGCATTTGCTGCCGTCTGGCTACCGGACTTGGCTGACCCTCGCAACTGCCGTGCCTCTTCCGCTTTTTTTCGCTTCTTCTCTTCCACTTCCTCCAGGATCTTGTCCTTGAACGGGAACAAATTGGGAATTCCAGGATCCTTCTTTAACCTCGACTTCCACTGCGGATTTTTCTTCGCTTCTTTCCGCAACTTACGCTGCTTGGCCGCGCTGGCCTTCTCGATCTTATGGCGCAGACGCACTGGCTGGCGTTTGGATCGAGAGAAGGGCTTCACCATTTTGTAAAGGTGACACGGCAGCAATACCGCCTCCGACTCATGCAGTGTGAACGCTGGTGTTGAATTCATCCTGCATCTAAAAAAAAAGCTCAACTGCCCGCAATTAGTGCAAACTGTAAAAACACGCCAAGCCAGAGCTTCCAGCTCCCGTATTTCCTGGGAAAACCGGCCATCTGCACTAGGCGTTTATAGGTATAGTTCTCGATTAGTGCATCTAGCGTAATATATAAAGACCAATGACTAGTTTGCAGAGAGCTCCACTCTCAATTGTCTCGATTTGTACGTCGATTCGGACGTCGCCCTTGTCGTTTGTGAAAGAGTAGAATCGGTCGCTATGGGAATTATATGACTGATTGTTCTATATGTTAATAAGTGAGAATACGATTTGGACGTTGATTTGATATGAGAGTGACAGAAAGAAATGATCGATCAATATCACAAAAGATGAAGATGAAATTGATCAAGCAAACGGGATAGAGTTTACAATCACGTGGGTCTTTGCAAGGATGCTGTCTCTGATTGGTCAAATAAATTCCTGATGATTCTGATCACGTGAAATTCAGAAATTTACTGTCTGTGATTGGTCAAGAAGGACGCGTCGCGTGTCTTGAGACAGAGGAGATCTTTCTTGCCAAGACTGCATGATTCTAACCAATTAAATGCGTAAAAACGCCTAGTGCAGACGGCCTGTTTCCCGAGAAGTACGGTATTTGACACAGACAGACAATGCCATGGTTCAAATTGTTACATTTTATTAGAGTATGGTCTTTGTTTTCTGCTCGGACTGAGACAGTGTTATTTGACGGTCTAGTGCTTGACTTTGATGGCGGGCAAGCGGCCAAGTACTGTTGATGGTCCCTCATCCGACGGTAGGCTGATTAATAGGGCGGCGAAGCATCTATCGTACCGTAATTAGGTACGGGCATGAGCTAGGCAGACAAATTGGCGTGGATCTGACTGATCCTGCTGGCATCCTGCGGCCACGAAGGCCTGACATCCACAAGGTGTACTACCATTCATTCTAAAGCGGACTGGCAATGTCAGTCGTCGCTCTCGGGTCGTGGCCGTCTTGATTGACTTGTGCCAGCGAACATCAGTGCGACCAAAGGGAGAAATGCCGGAGAGTACGGCCACATGCAGTTGAGATTCCAGTCGCATGCAAAGCGCTGCCATATGGACGAAACGAACGCGTCATGGCCCACAGCCCGTTCTGGCTTCTGGCTCTCATGCTCTAGGCAACGACAGGCTGGGTCCGAATCTTGAAATTGGCGCTCGTCCAAGCACGCTCGTAGTGACAGAAAATATTGAGAAGGGCGAGCCGGACACCTCTTGCCATCATCTTGGTAGGCAACGCTTCAGAATGCGTCACGAAGCGAGAATGATCATCTTTGATAGCTTCCGACTTGTTGTTTCCTTGGCCACGACCCACAGCGCCGCGCACACCCAGGTGTCAGACGTCAAGGCGCAGATTGCATCGTGCAAGATCTGCAAAGTGTCGCAGTCAAGTTATTCCGAGAGAGTGGTGTACAGATCGCCATTCTCAACAGACTACTAACAAAGTGAATGAGATGCTTCCAAAATGCGGTCCTTCTGTTTTGCTGGGCTCATGGCCTGAGTATTTCTGAGAATGGACTACAATACAAGTACATACTGTACCTGCTGTGTGGCAAGGCCTGAAATTAATTGGACTACTAGGCCAGCAACAGATCGAGGAGCACCTTGGAGATTGTGCTCGCGGAAATTCTCCCTCCAAGTCTAGACCATGGCTGCCTCCAATCGTAGCTCTTGCCGGGAGTATGCTCTTTCGCATCGGAGAGTGTGTCATTCACCGTTGATGTTTTTCAAATTTTGTTTGAATGTGCTGTGCAAACTGTCAAGTGACAACGCCCAGTTGAAAAGCAGGCGTGTGCAGAACTAAACTTGGCCTGAAGATCACTCGCAATTCCTATCCTAGATATGTCTCGGGATGGCACCGCGATGAAAGATGACCCCTGACAGCACTGGAGATGAAGAATTACATCACTGACGGGCAAGTCGAACTCGAGGTGGTCTCATGCCAGTTATAGAAGCTGTCGTACAACAAACTATCTTCCTCGGCTCCCGGATGTTTACAGCTATGCCCCAGGGGTGAAGCACAAGGCCAATAATACACACGCGACATGGCTTTCGGCTCCAGAAGGGTGGATCGGAAAAGGCCAGTGCTGGTCTTAACTTCGGGACAGGCAAGAGTTGCACGAGGGCTTACATGGGATAACCCCAGCTTAGGTCTGTGCTTCCAACGTGGGCATGGTGACGAGGAGGCACCAGAGACACTCAGTTTGAGGAAACGGTTGTGGGGAGAACCCGACCCACGTACCGTTGGTGATAAGGTCTGGATGGGAATGGGGCAGAGCCCGCGGGGCGCCGGTATGTGGAGTGATTGGCCAGGACGGAAAATTGACAATGCAGAAAGTTGTGGGCGACAGACAAAGCTCCGCTCCAACCACGATGGCTGGCAGGGACCAGGTCACTGTGCTTGACGCCTCCTGCAGTCCGAAGTCGAAGGCACAGGAAATTGCGGACGCGAGAAACAAGTCTGCCCCCTGCAGCAGGCATCTTCACTTTGTTCTGACCCGGACGCGCGAGACACAGTGCATCTTGGCTGAAGCGAGACATCTAGATGCACGGGTCCGAGAGAGCGTGATGAGGTGAGTCCAGTCAGGTGAGGACAACCAACACAAGACAAAACTAGATGGCGATGTTTGCCCTTTGTCAACGCTCGACGCACTGCCTTATCGCGCGCTTGCAGAGCGTCCCCCTGACTCGAGCATCAGATTCGGTTGCGCAGCGCGTGAGGACATGATCAGTGACTACTGCACCAGCGAGCGTACATGGGTGGCAAATCGCGAATCGCGAATCGCAAAATGCCCCAGAGCAAATGCCGTGTCGAAAAGGCCCTGAGACCCTGACTGCTGCCAGCCTTTCAGCTGGCCTTACGCCGTAAAGAAATTGACGCCACAGCTGCAGGTACCAGATTGTTGCAGCAGCATGCCTGGGTAAGGCCTGTAGCCCTGATTGACGCCTTTAGACTTTATGTCGCTCAACCCTTGCCGAACTCCATCGCCTCGCCTACAGTCCTGTAGTCCCTTTTCGCCAGTGGGCTTCGCCAGCTCGCTTCGCCAGCGCTCGACACGTTTGTACCAGCCGCTGGCCGCTGGCCGCTGGCCGTTCTGACTATGACAGAAGCGTCTGCTCTGCTAACGGCGACGAGCTGCTGTCCTGCTGTGGGGTCCGTGGCACCTCAGTCTTCGGAACTGCATTACCCGGCCCGGGGGCCAATCTCGCGGCGGGCCCCAACTTGAGGCATAAAAAGTGGCCCGGCTGCCTTTCTCGGCCACTTCGCAAGAAAGCTTGTGCCTGAACAGGCATGGTGACAGTACCTGGATCAGGCGCTACCGTGTGTTTGTCCGCCGTCGGCGTAGCCCTGGGCTTGATACCTGGTTGCTGTGCCTTCTCTTTGTCCTTCCCAAGCACCCCGAGAACCGCCTGCAGCTGCTGTTCGGCGAGCTGCCAGGCACCCTGGCGGGGCACAGAGACGCCGCTTCGATAAGCGGCAAAGGGGCCTCGAGACAGCGCCTGGGCCGTGGATGGAGCTACTCGCTTCCCCGTGCAGGTCAGCAGCCCTGAGAGTCGGGATGCCCTAAATGCGGCCAATGGTAGGCCACCCTGCCCGAGGAGGAATTCTCAGACTTCAGATCTTAGATCCCCCTCTCCGGCTCTCCCTGATCGTACTTCACCTCCTTCCAGTTAATTCCCGGTCTTCTCTGTTTCCCTCTGGACTCGCTTCTCAACCCCGTCGCCGTTTTATTCTCCGCCGACGCCAACTTCCTTCCAATCCTCTCGGCTTCACGGCTTCAATCGCTCCTTCTCTGTAACCACAGCTCGCTCGTTTTGCTCACAGCTCGCTTCTCTGCTCTCGGCCTCGCCATTGTTTCAGCTCGCTTAATAGCTCTTGGCCTACAGTCGCTCCTTGTCTAAGTCAACTCCTCGCGCGAGACTATTTTCTGGACCACTTGGACGCAGTATACGACTGGTCTTTTTGTCCACCACCCGATAACGTCAACGATACGGGCATGCTGTTGACGCCCTGAGTCTTCCCCCACCGTTCCCGGATCCGGCCTCTGCCCTGTATCGACATCCAGCTACGGCAAGATGGAGTACGTGCAAGAACCGTTCCGCTACGTTGCGCAGCCGCCTCCAGAGCAGATGTTCTACCAGCATCTGCCGTATGCTGGCTTCCCCATCCATCAACCCGGTCCACCCCAACTGGAGGAGGTGTACCATCACTATCCACATGCACACTCACATCCACATGCACTTCCACATCCACATCCACATGCACTTCCACATGCAGAATACACCGACTTCGTGCCGTATCAGGAAGAGTATGACGAACCTGGAGAGGTTTCGACCCGGCCGCGCCTGACCCGGGAGCAAGCCGAGGTGCTCGAGGCCCATTTTCAGGCAAATCACAAGCCTAACAGCATGGTGAAGCGTCAACTTGCCATGCAGACCAAGCTGACCCTTCCGCGAGTTGCGGTAGGTCATATCCCCTATGTTATTGCTGCGCACCCGAAGCTGACAAGTAACAGAACTGGTTCCAAAACCGAAGAGCCAAGGCCAAGCAACAGAAGAAACAAGAAGAGTTTGAGAGCACCCAGGCACAGAGCCAGTTGATCGCGGCAGATGAGGACCAGGAGGACCAAGCAGAGGAGCAGACGCCGCCAGATGAAGTGCCATCCCATCCACGTGAGGAACCTGAAATACACACAGCGCAGTTTGAAGAGCGAGATTCTCGATCATCTATCGATCAGGCAACTGCCCAACAAGCGAGTTGGGCCTCTCTCCAACGAGCTCTGCGACAAGCGGAAATGGTCAAGAGCCAGCAACAGGTACTCAACCCGAGCCAGATGCCGGATTCAATATCTCAGGCCGATCAGCTGCAGCGTCAGCCAATGCAACTTCCCGGCACCGCACCATCTACCCAAATGCTCGGGAGCGTAGCCCCACAGTGGCAAGCAAGACACCCGTTGATGGATCCCTGGACACCTGGCCAGCAGTTTCAGGACACCGGCTTCGACTTTGGTTTCAGTCAGCCGCCTCAAGCAGAAGTTGCCAAGGACAATGTACATCAAGTGGCAACCCCGACTTTTGCTCCACCTCACGATGGCACTTCTAGCAATGCTTGGCAACGCTGTGTGTCTAATGCTTCGGCCATGGTTGCGAACGAGATTGAGGCTCAGTTCATGGGCTCGCCAGATTTGCCATTCCCCCAGTACTCAGGATCTCGACGCGGCTCTGCGGCTGAGAGCTTGACCGCAAATTTCGACACGTTTGCTCTGGCTAATGATTCTCCTGGAAATGTGCCCAGCTCAGCTATCCGGATGGCTGAGCCCGCTGCGGCACCCGAAGTTCATCTCGATATTGCTGCCCGTCGAAACCGGCCTCGGCCTGCTGCTCTGACATCGGCTTCGCTACGAAGTCGGTCCTACGGGGCCGCAACGTCAATGTCACCCACCTTCAGGACAGGAATGCCGCTGGCCCCGAATATGGTCCGCCATGTTAAGTCCCAGGGGCACAGCCTCAATGCTCGTTTTACAGGAATCCGCAAACCCCATTCTGCGCAGCGCTCACCGATTAATGTATCGACCTTTGCAGAGGCAGAAACCTGGGATCGTCTCATGGCGCAACAGGCTGCTGCGGCTGCCACATCACAAATTCAGAGTCGTCATGTGGATAAAGTAGATAGCGAGACATTACTCGCCACGCCCTGTCCCACAATCAACACCCAGCTGCCCTTAGAAGACGGCCAGCTGCTTGTCCACAAACTCGAGCTAGCTAGTCGATACCAGCTCCCCACTACACAGCATCTCACATTGTCAGCGGCGTCTCCGCCTGTAACACCCTACGCTACCGAGTTTGCTCATAACCCACAACAGTTGTCCATGGCCCCAGTCTCAGCTCCTCCGCAGTACGCCAGTTTTCCCGACTACACTCCGCCATACTCTGCTGGGCCGTTGACAGAAAGCAGTTGGTCTGACGCGCCTCTTAATTCTCCAGAGGTCAATAAGATCCCCGGGGCTGTATACATACAGCCAATGCACCCGGCCCATAAAATGGACAGCCCTCACTCTCTTTTCCAACAGTTTGTGCTCCCATCAGACACCCAGTCAGATAGGAGCTATTCAATCTCAACACCCGAATCAAAAAGAACTGAATTTTTCATTCAAGAATTTCCCAATCAGAAAGAAGAGCATGCCCACATCGCCCTGCAGCTTGCACAGAGCCGACCGAAGAACTATGTGTTTGCCAATACAGCTGCCGGTGATTATGATCACGCTTGATCGCCACCTGCTCTCCTTTCCCCAATATCATGGAATCTGCAACAGTCAATCGTTCGATGATTTGTGTACCAACTATTTCCTTGCGACAATAATGAGTAATGGACCTGCCTGATTTGATTTGAGCGCAGGTATTGAACCTCGGGTTTTTATGAATGGGTTTGCAAGCGCCGGGCAATGATTCTGACCATCGGCGCATCAGAAGTCGGAATACCCCTAGCGTATGTATCACTAGTGCATCATGGGATAATGAAGCGAAGGTAGACTGCCTCTTGAAGGGCAAATAATCCCAAGTTCATTCATCTTTTGAAACATTAGTCACGTGAGGTGTTGTTTGAAAGAAAGAAACTACAAGATATGGGGAGGATCCGACCAACCTGTTGTGGCAGTCGGTGGTGTTAGTTACGCTAACCAGTTCTTACGAACTGAAGTCCCAATTCGTATTTTAAACGAGTCTCCCCAAACCTTTACGCCATCCACGTTGGCATGTCATCGGGCGCCGACCCCGACGGAATGTCCTTATTACGCTATACGATATCTGTAGCAGATGTCTTCGTATACTTCTGATACACTATCTCCCGCTCGGAAGGAAAAAGATACCTATGTCGTAACATTCCTGGTAGGTCAAAGCTTGACCCTTAGGACCCGTCACTAATGATTTAGCCCATGAACGGTGTCTCAAGATTCGTCGAGTGTTCTAGGTTCATAAGTCACTAAAAGGTATCACATCGTTAAGTCGCGGTCGTGGGAGAAGGGGCTACATTGTCGTAAAGTATGTGTCTCTCCAATCTTCTGCAAAAGGAAAGATTCGTACAAAAACTGCTATTGCACCAAGAATCTAAGAACCTAGCCTGTCAAAAGAGACAGAACCTGTCTCGGGGACAATAGTATGATCGACACCTCCGGGAGTGGCTGCGGGAATTGATTGACAAACAGCGTGACAAGCCCTACGCACAGGGTGGGACTAGAGATGACTATGAAGACGTACGTGGCTCTGGGCCGCACGTAAAATTACATTTCGTCGAAGCGCATGGTACCATAGAGCAGGAGGGGTTCAATTAAAGAGTAGCGAATCTATATTACTAATAATCACCCGTTAGGAATGTGTTGAGATTTGAGGCGCGCCATTTTGCTCAGCTTATCAACCACCTCAAAGTTATGAAACCCGGGAGTGGTCAAGATCTCAACTAGCCAAACTTGAGTTTCTCGGCCTTTGTGACGCGCTAGAGAGAGCGCTCGAAATTGAACCATTGGTTTCCCTTTCTCGGAACAGCCCTTATTTTGGGCTGATGTGAGAGAGATAGTTGTCTGTGGGTGTCTTGCCCTAATTTAAGCAGTCGTAGGGGGACGCCACTTACGTGAACCGCAAATGTCCCAGAGGTGTTAGGAGGGCGAATGTAGGCGAGGCAAGCAAGCGATCAGTGCGCCACTCACGAGATGATGATCACAGATGTTCACGACTGCCAAGAGATATCACGTGCAATCTTCACGGAAGTTTAATAGCCCACGCTAATGCGGAGCTAATGCTTTGCCTTTGGATCCGCCAGTGGGGTTGTACAGTACTTGTACCGGTATCACAGAGTTACGTGTTGCGCGTGGGTCGGTTAAACTGCTGATTGGGCTTCGCCTGACAGTGTGGCCTCCCCTGGTGCTTTGGGCGTCTACGGCCACCCAGCATTGGAGAAATTGCGCGATTCAGGAGCAAGATTCAGCACCGCGATTCCAAAGCGGGAACAACCTAACCTGAGAGGAGTGTCACATATATTTCAAGTTTTCAGTCTGACATACACGAGTTATATTTTCCTGACAATCTATATTTTTGTCAGAAACGAGTGCGTTCGTAAAAAACCGCCAAGTCCCCAACTGCGGCCCGAGTGCCGGGATTCGTACTTTGTTGTACCAGTCCACTTGTACTCAAGAGTGTGGCCGACGTCTTGTGATACTCTGCCTATTTTCAGCCTGTCTGTGTGACTGCCTCTCGGGCTGTGGGAAGTAAACATGCCTCTGAATGTCATTACCAGGCTCATGGGAGATTGGGATCTCCCACGTGCACGATCTTACTCCTTCCAAAATTTTGGCTGCTTCTACTGTATTTTGCTTCTGGTGGAGCGGGGCTCTGTCGCTTAAATGCCAAGTTAACAACGTTAAAACTTGTACAGTACTAGTTGGACCTGCCAGCTGGCTCATGCAGCTAAGTCGCGGATTTGCACACGGCAGATGACTCTCCAACGGACTGTACCCTTCGCTTGGCTAGATCCGCATATCTGCGACAAACAGCAATGCTTATAAGAATGCTCGACTGGGCTGAGCTTGGACAACTAACTCTCGTGTAGTTTCTTCTCGAACCTAAGCATTGCTGCCATGGCCATCCTCACGTATGGCTCCTTACTCCTGGGCCTTGTTGCCATTGGCCTTGGAAGCTTTGTCGCTGTCGCTATTCAGAGGCTTTACTTCCATCCTTTGAAGAATATCCCTGGTCCGAAGCTTGCTGCGGTAACGTCAGCATATGAGTTTTACTACGACTGCATATTGATAGGCAAGTTATATTTCAAGATCAACAAACTTCATGATAAATATGGTAAGCACGATCCCCCACAGTTTACACGCAGTGGGTTGATAGCCTCAGGACCCATCGTTCGCATCTCTCCTCGAGAGGTGCATATCCGAGACCCAGATTTTTTCGACAAAGTGTATAATGTAACGAACAAGTTCAGCAAGGACACATTCTTCTACCGCTTTCTTGACTCGAACGAAGGAGCACTTGCGACAGAAACAGCGGAGCTCCATCGCATTCGTCGCAAGCCCATGAACCGGTTCTTCTCAACGGAGGCCATTCGACGATTATCGCAGCCAATCATGGCTAATGTTGAGAAACTGTGCAAGCGTCTTGACGAATTCAAACAGAGCGGAGCGCCTGTTAATCTGTCCAACGCCTTCCGTTGTTTTGTCACGGACAATACCACGGACTATGTACTTCCGCATGGATACAACATGCTCGATAATGAAGACTTTGCGAGCGACTTCAACAAGCAGACCAAGATGTTCGTAATTGCTTCGCTTTGGCACCGATACTTTCCATTCATCTTAAAAGTGCTAATGGTAACACCCCGCGAATGGCTGAAGTTGGCGCCGCCTGGATCTCTTGAAGCATATGATTTTCAGATGGTGAGCATGCCAGCCGCTGGATTTGTTTGCTGCTAACTATCCTCAAGGGCATCATCAAGCAGACTCTTGAGGTAGCCAAGTCTGGAAAGCACAATGACGATAACGTTGCCGCAGGCATCTTCAACTCTGACCTCCCAGAAAGCGAGAAAAGGCCGATGCGCGTGGTACATGATACACGTAATCTCGTGGGTGCAGGTGCCGAAACAACGGCGACCACGCTCGAGATGATCTTTTGGAAGGTCTCAAATGACCCAGCAATTCTCAACAGACTCATGGATGAGCTGAACAATGCCGCAGAATCCGACGGCCTGACTTCCTTTGAGACCCTTCAAAAGCTGCCTTACCTGTCAGCGGTAGTCAAGGAAGGACTCCGAAGGAGTATCTCAGTCTCCGGTCGTATGCCACGGTTTGACCCGAGGAACTCACTTGTGTACAAGGAATACGTACTACCGCCCCGAACAATTGTTAGCATGGACATCCCTGGAGTATCACTGAACCCAGATGTCTTCCCAGACCCGTTGAATTTTGACCCTGAGCGTTGGCTACGACCGGGTGAGAGAGAGAGAAGCGAGAAATACTTTGTTCCGTTTGGGCGCGGTCAGAGGATCTGTGTTGGTAAGGAGTTTGCGACTGTCTCGATCTATCTCGCGGTCGCCAACCTGTTCCATCGATACAACTTTGAGTGGTACCAGACGACCGATCACGATCTCGAGATGGTACATGAGATGTTTGCGCCTTTCACAGGAGCTGACAGTGAAGGGTTGCGAGCGTATATACGTTAACGGCTGTAGTCTGGTGCAGTTACCGATGACTTAATGGTTTCTGAGTGATCTTTATACAGTTGAGCACTCCTTCCAGCCGGGATTATAACTATGTATGCTATTGCGATTGGGTGTATTTGAATGTCTTGTCAACTCTTCAGTCACGTTCAGATCTCCGATCCTCTGTGGCGGATCTGGTGTTGAGATCCTGATTCGTCCAGTTATTTCCCCACACGGGCGCATGTTGTGGATCCCGCTGCCTTCGCGCTTGCGCTGCCAACTCTGGTAACATGAATCATGCAGTAGCAAAAATCTATGCGACGCCGCACGCTGTGGCTGCATTGGTGTACAGAATGATTGGTAGAGCTATCTTGCGGTACAGACGGCACCTCGGGACTCAGCGGCAGCACTTGATTGCTGCTTCTGCACTCCTGAGGTGCGTAGGTAGATGATGGAATCAGGCCATGGGGCTTGTCCAGAAGGGGAAAGATCAAGTCAGGATAAATGAATGCTCTGATTTTCGTATATAGGGGTGACCTCGTGCGGTCTTATATAGATATGAAGAGAGGATGGAACGGAGAGATCGAGCTCGGTGTTGCCGTCAATGTTCGTGGAGGGTTCGTACACTGACCACCTATCATTGTTAGTAAATTGTCACTCAGCCGTAAGCAAACAACTGGGATTGATGAATCCAGTCATCTTATCCAAGGGAAATAGCTGCAAGTTGTGGATTCGTATATTAAGGCATCGTGTATTGCGGCTGGCGCTCAGCTGTGCAAGGTATCATCGTCGTGGGGGCGGCAATGAAGGATTCAGACTGCCTAATTAGGTATAGCGTTGTGGGAGGAAACGAGTGAAAATGATCTGATTGGCTGGGAAGAAACGAGTGTTGTTGCCATCAGTCATATCTAGACGTGGAATCAGGAGTCAGCCTGGGCGTCGATTTGGGGAATGTTCAAGGGACAATTGAGGGACGATCGAGCGTCGATCCGAGCGTCGATTTGGTCGTCGATCTGATGAGGGAGTGATATGAAGAAATAGTCGTTTTGATATCGGGACAGACGTCGAGGTATCAAACGAGAATAGAGTTTGTGGTCACGTGAAACCTGCTGTTTTGGCTGTGTGTTGGGAGTTGTCTTGGCAAAAAGGATCTAATCCTGGTCCTCTGATTGGCTGTTTCCAACAGCTTTTCACCAAGCTGGTGGCAACTTTCCCTTTGACCTCGATTCACTCTGGATTGATCCTGCAGCCATTCAAGCAGAAATTCCAGCATTATCGCTGCTATCACCGCCCCATCATGCGCAAATGTACTCGGGACTTGTTAGCCTCGTTGTAAGTTTCTTTTGGAAATAGCCAACCAGAGGACCAGGATTAGATCCCCTCTGCCAAGACAACCTACAACACACGGCCAAGACAGCAGGTCTCACGTGACCATAAACTCTATTTTCGATTGATATTGTTGGAATATGGCCCAACAGAGCCTATTCTTGGAACGGCCAGTAATATCCGCTGCGAATACTTAAGTTGCTATCAGCAAAGAGGTCTTAACAATGAGCATCAGATTGGCCGCCTTTTTGCTCTTTCTAATAAGATGAACAGTATTCCCTTCGTATCCGAAATCTGTCAAAGCCAGAACGAAGACTGGTGAACAGAGGATGCCCGCATAGTGAAATGAAGAGTACCGCGGAGTCGGATCTAGCGGGGCCACACTCTGTAGTGAAAGTTCAGATAGGTGGGGAAGACCGGGGGGGAGGTTGCGTTGGGGCTTGGGGCCGCGGAATCGAAGAAGGCGAAAAGGGCAAAGGTGGATTTCGAAGGATCTTAAGACGAAGCCTGCTGCTAACTTACAGTGACCGTACAGATAGGTGTCGCACTGAAAGTGTCACGTGATAAGGACGCCAAGCATGGGAAATGGCGTGATCCATATTATGAGTACTGGTCCTGAGATTCTCACAAATTCAGGCTCTTCAATAGCAAGTAGACAACACCACAGCGCCGTGGACGGACATATCTTCAATGAGAGAAACTAATGATTCTCAAGACACTTACAACCTTTGTATATTTTATGATCACCAGGCGGCCACCGGCATCGGTGTCCCCTCAAGTTTGACATGCCTTCCTTGTCGATGTATGTCTGTTCGTCAAAACAGATATAACTTGGATTTTTCAATTTGTTATAGGAGAACACCTCCATCTAAAGCTTGTCAACATCAATAGCGACATGAAGGAGCCTGAACTCACCGATTTCGATCAACTTTCCAGTGGTATAATCCGCTCTGACGGCGTAAAGGTAGGCCTCCGCAATATGTTCTGGGGTTGCCACAAATCCCACCTGCAGCTTCTGGCCAGCACTGTTGAAGAGTTCATTTTGCTCCTCAGGGGTCTTGCCTTGCTTGTCCCATAATGGCGTTTTCACCAACCCTGGCACCACAGTGTTTACACGAATCTTCTTTTCTGCGAGATCTGCTGCTAGACCCTTGGTGAGAGACAACACACCTCCATTTAATGCTCCGCCGATCGCCGCATTCTTACCAGGTTTGATGCCTGCAGTGCCGGATGTGAGAGTCAAAGAGCCTGCCTTGCGGACAATGTCGTATTTCAAGAGAACTATTGCCCTGTGAGTAAAGCGAGATATAGCGACCACGCACATCATAAGCACCTTTACCCGTCGTCACGGCACCCCAAAATTTCACACCAAAGAGGTCCTTCGCATCATCCAGACTCTGATCCGCCAACTTGCCTCGAATTATATTGTCAACCGCCGAAAAAACAACATGATCAACAGGTGCCAGCGACAGAAGTGTCTTGGAGTAAGCTTCCTCATCACGCACGTCGCTGACAACCCCGTTGACATTCGGCGAATTTATCTTCTTCAGCGCGGCGTCAAGCTTTGCTCGGTTGGACGAGACAATGGTCACTTTAGCACCGATGTCAAGGAGGGCTACGGCAGCGCCGTAGCCGATTCTGCGATTAGTGTGTAAATAAGGCGTACATGGTACAACAAGTGAGGAAGGGGAAGCATGCCTTACCCTGTACTTCCTCCGACAACAACGATTTTCTGGCCTTCGAGTTTTTCTTTGTAGCCCATAGCGCCAATGTCCTGTTCCAGGATGCCCCTTCTGTTCATTCAAAATAGTACCTGTCTCCTGGATTATTCTAATTTATATCTTCTTCACAGTCGAGCACCCTCGATTACATGGTGCCATTAATCCCAATATGGCGCCAGACGGATTACTAAGCAAGACCGACTTCGGCCGGTAGGTGGTTGGCAATCTGAACTTCAGCGAATACTTATGTAGACACTAGTAGTGATGTTTGGATATTGCGCAATGACACTCTTCGACAAAACTAAGGACAACGCCATATATGACCATAGGTGTCATCTTGGCGTTTTTGGGTGGTCTCTCATTAGAACCTAATCCAATGTATTTCTAGATCGATTGATCGGTGGACCAGGTATGGCATATCTATATTCAGTTCTTCCGGTTCTTTTGTATCCATTTAGTAACGCCGGCACATGTAATCCGGTTCATGGTATATCAATCGACTTTCCGCTGGCTTAAAAGTACTTATCGTCGCAGACATCGTCGACGAGCATTGGGATGCGTCCACAGAGTTGAGGAGACACACGTTGTGTGGAAGAGATTCTGACATGGAGCTCATCTCGGATGCTCCCAGGAAGCTCTCTTGCGGAAGGTAGCGCCATTGCTTGATCGTTGGCGGATGGTGGAGCTGGTCACGATCTCGAGCAGAGCCAGTTTTCATGGGATGACAGAGCTGGTAGTCTTCTCCGCTTACTGTTATCCTAGCAACCTTAAATTCGTATTTTGCTTCCCACATCTCCCACTCAATCCTTGTAGTCCCGGATTGGGGAGCGCTCCTTCTGCGGCAGAGCTTGATGTGCTTATGTCGGAAGCTTTGTTTTTCATTGTCGGTTAGTCTCCAGCATGAGGTGATGCGTCTACTATCAGGGATGTCCTTTGCGAGCATGATATCATCGCTCTCTTCTGGTATGGCTTTAAATGGCCGTTCTTCTTCAATCTCGACAATTCGCTGGGCTACTGCGGCTTCGATGCCGCCGTTGAAAGGACCTTCGATACCTGCAACACGTAGTAGTGTGATGGCCCTTCGGCGCAAGAGAGGATGCCGACATTTTCGAGCAAGGAAAAAGAGCGGTTGGATGATTCCAGGACTTGGGGTAAAGGGGACTAGTATCGACGTCGATCTCGATGCTGACATGGCTAGCTTTGGCGGCGTCGAGGCATTTACCTTAGCTTGTCCTAGCACCAGCTCGGCCGATGTCAACAATTGTGCGAATTGTTTTTCATAACTGTCATAGCTCATCTGTGTAGGTGTCTTGATATTCGATACTGTGACAAGAATGCCCAAAGTCTGACACCTGAGCATGTGAAGATGCCGCACTTCGGCTAAGGCCAACCAGGATTTCTCAGGTGTGGTCTTCTTCAGCAGCTGGTCGCAATTGGTAAGCCAGATCTGCAGCATGGAGATAAGATATGCTTGTTCATGGATGAGGTTGAATGGGAGGTCATCGTAATGTTGGTAGCATTCTTGGGACGCTTTGGAAAAAAAATGAAGGCAAGAATGAAGCAATGCCGGTTGATTGGAGATCAACTCTTCGATATCATTGCGGACTGGCAGTGGTACTACCAGTCGTTCCCTCATCAGGAAGGGCTGTAGAAGATTAGCTTCGGTAGAATAGGTGTTCCAGAACGCACCTGCTTCCCCCAGACAAAGGTAGAAATTTGCACATCGATAGATCTGAAGAAATCTTCTAGGAGGGCATCTGCGCTCTCCTCGCTGCCTGTCTTGTTACTTCCATGTTGGTCATGATTCTCAACCCCCGTGTCTTTATCAAGCAGGGTGTGGAGGCTAAATGCGCCCAGAATATGGAACACAGCGTCCTTCTCGCGATGTTGAATTGCCTCAGCAGAAGCAAGAAGCACTGAAGCAATCACGAGTGGCACGTGGTCGTGGTGTGCATTGTGTAATTCACCCTGTAACAGCTGCAGAGCAGTGACATACTGTTGTGTAGCGGCCTTCGCCGCCTCGAGGCTGTTCTCATACAGGAGAGCAGATTCATAGGCCGCTCCGAAGGCAGCAGTAGCACTGGTGACAAAAGGGACGCTCAATGTCAACTGAGGTAGTAGATAGCCAAACAAAGTAGCGTTCCTCGGGCTGTAGATCTGGTGCGGATCAGAGCCTAAGACGGTGCATGCCAGTTGAGACAGGCGGATTTGCTCATCGGTGGAACACGGGATGAGGCTGAACCGATCAATAGGCAAGTCAAAGGATCTTAATGTGTTTGGGCAATTGCTTGTGGAAAATAGCGCAATGGAGGGGTTCCCTTCTGCACTTAACAACATTCCAGGAGTGTAGCCACCACACAGCCGTTTGGACCTCTGGCATCGCATGCATGAGGGTCGGGTCTCATCACATTTGATGCGCCGCTGCCTGGCTCCTGTTTAGCAAAACCCTATCAGACCAAATGCCTGCATGGCGCCTTACTTGCACGTATAACAGCCGAGTTTGGATTGCTTGGTGTTGAGCACTCGAGTCCGCTTCATTAGCTTGGTCTGCGACTTCGGAAGGTGCAAAAAGACCGGGATTGCAAAAGACCGAGATTGCAATGCAAGAGAGGCGGACCATCAGGGAACTGTGTCTTGCATGCGCGGGGGTCGGTATAGCAGAGGAATATAATGATGTATCTCCCGATAAAATGTATCTGCGCTCAGGAATAGTCAGCATCGCCACGAATCATACCGCCGTTTTGTCGTTTGTTCGAGACTCTGCGATAGAGATAGAGCCAGGAATGAAACGCGACTGCCTGGCTGTCCTAAAAAAGTGACCAATCATATCGCATTACAGTTGGCGCTAGTGAGGCGTGCGTCGGTCTTTTTAGTGGACTACCGGTAGATTGGTAATTGAAAGGAAGGCCTTAAAAAGCTTCAGTTATTCTTTACTTTGCTTGATGACACGCATCAACGGCCTTCATTGGTGTCTGTCGAACCTGAGCTAAGTGTGAACTGCCTAGACACAGACAACTTAGGGATGAACAGCCTCGTCGAGTATGAAGCGGCTGTATCCGACGCAAGTACCGTATTGTGCAAGAAAGGGGATTTCTTACTCCTGATCGCCTTCCAGGCCACAACACAAAGAATCGAGCCTGATTGGTGTATCCGGGGGGCCTTGGCCCACACAGGAGTCCCTCTTGTATCTCAGCTCTCGGTCTTTGACTTTCGGGAGCCGTGCGGCGCCACGCGATGGTCTCACTATTCCATAAATAAACGGGTCCTTCCCACGTATTGGGGTACAGGCCTGTATACGATGCTTGGGGGAACAGCCAATGACCGTATGTCTTTGATTGCTGCCTGTGAAGCCACACATTGCAAGTGCGATATATAAGATGTCAAGGCGTCTTGATGGCGGACAGGCATATCAACCTCGACGCGATACCTAACTCGACCAGGAAGGCATCTTGACTAGGCCGGCCTCCCAAGATACTGTCGCCCTACACACAAATGTCGGCCCTCAACGATACCAGCGGTCTGCCTCCTGATGTATGCGCTCGCACACCATGGTGCCTCGATGAGAACGGCCAGTTGGATTATATCCCCAACCTTGCGGGTAATGCCTTTTTCCTCGCCCTCTTCGCCCTTGCGATACCACTCCAGACTGGTCTTGCCATCCGACACAAGACGTGGGGCTATCTAGTTGCCATGCTCGGTGGCATTATTCTCGAAATTGTCGGCTACGTGGGCCGCCTCCAGCTACATGACAATATCTTCAACAAAAATGACTTCATAACTTATATCGTTGGCCTGACGATTGGACCAGCGTTCTTCAGCGCTGCCATCTATCTCAGCATTTCTCGAATCATCACACTATTTGGCGATGGGCTATGCTGGCTGCAACCAAAGACCATCACCCTTGTCTTCGTCGGCTTCGATTTTTTCTCTCTCGTACTGCAGGCAACTGGAGGGGCCTTGGCTAGCACGGCGAATACCCACTCAGCCACGCAGACCGGGATCAACATCATGATCGCCGGATTGTCGACTCAAGTAGCATCGACAACCGCATTTTGCCTTTTATGCTTGCAATTGGCATGGTCTATCAGGCAGCATCCCGAAAAGGTCGACGACTCGTACAGACAATTCCGCCGTACTCTCAGATTTAGACTGTACCTCTGGGGTAGGTGATGAAAATCCACTAGTTGTGCATGGTCTAACGTGTCTAGCCATTGGGATCGCAACCATTGCTATCCTCATCCGATGCACGTTCCGGGTAGCTGAACTCAGCCAGGGGTTCCATGGGTCAATTGCTAACAGTCAGCCCCTCTTCATGATCCTTGACGGCACGATGATGATCATTTGTGTGTATGCACTCACGATTACCCATCCCGGCATCATGCTGGGCTCGCTCTGGAATCTTGGTGCTTTCTACTGGAGATCTAAGAAGCTTCCACCTGCCGAGAAATAAGAACCCTTCCGTAACGGAGGCGCATCGGCAGCGATCGCATGTCTACAAGAGGAAGGGTTTGTGTGTTTCCTGTGGCGCATGTCAACAAGGCTAATAGAAGGAGAGGTATCTAACTCAACTGGGGTCATGGTGTTATAAACATTGACAATAAGAGGGTACGCTTGATGATGGCGCGCAACTCTGCTACCTTGTGGTTTGTGTGGTAGCCTGTATTGGAGCCAGGTTCCGAGCTGTCATCCAGCCTCTTCCAGGAGGTTCAGAGTCCTAGCCTTCCGGGACGAGGCCAGAACTAACTGGGTACGAGTGAGAAGGTTGCTGCCTTCAGGTTGTGGCCGGTGGCATTCTTCTCTAAGGTAGATTCTGAGACACAATGTGAGCCCACCCAGGAGAAGCTGCGATCGACGCGGTCCAGCAACCAATTTAAATACCAGCTCAGATAACACATTCAAGTTTAGTTGAGATTAGTTCCCAGCCACTGTTACTAATTCACCGCCATGATGAAGGTCCAGAATTATTCAGCAGTCCCTCCATGAGATGTGCGGGTATTTAGTTCCCTCTTTAAGCACCTTGCGGCGAAATCTTGCTATCTACTCGGCTCAAAAGCTTGATGTTGACGCAACGTGTATGTGAGAGCTGACAACCACATAATTCCAATCCACAGTTGGCGCATGTTCAATATCTTGGTCACGGGAAAGACCAAATGGGAATAGATCAGACCGTGATGAAAATTTGCTCTGATTTTCGTATGAAAGGGTGACCTCGAGCGGTCTTATATATCTAAAGAGACGGAATCGCAGCCGTTGATATCCGTGGAGGGTTTGTAGGCCGTCCACCTATCATCGTCAGTAAACATCAAATGCTTCGTAAAATAGTGGAGGTGTGTTGGACAAATAATACGTCCGAAACCGCAGTCCTATGAACGATTGATTGTTTATCTGTAGAGCAGGATTCCTGCTCGATATATATACACAATACGCGTCGATATCGTCGATGCGATATCGGCGGAAAACTCTGCTAGTCGTATGATCGTCGTCTCCAATATAACCTCCGTCGTCTCACGATGAGCGACGATTATCGGGCCGTTGTGGGTCACGTGCTCGACCTGACTGATTTAGGGTCTATCCCCGATCGACAAGGTGGCTGATGAATCCAGTCATCATATCCAAGGGAAATTGTCGTATACAGATGATAGATGACAAGTCGAATGACGCGGCATTGTATACTGCAGCTGATATTCAGTTCTGCCAGGATCATTGTCGTGGCAGAGTTGACGACGATGGTGACGAAGAATTTGTACCAGTTGGTGCCTACCTATTAGGTATAAGTTAGTGCTGTAAAAATGAGTGAAAAATGATCTGATTGGCTGGCGAAAAATGAGTGTTATCCGATCATTGAGTTATTAGATATCGACTTGGATGTCGATTTAGACGTCGATTTGGACGATTCGAGAGTGATAGAAAGAAACGATCGTTTGATATATCAACAGAAATTGCTTACAAGGGAGGGTCTTGGTGGTCTTGGCGTCTCCCGATCACGTGTAGTTCACGTGTGCTCGTGTGTTCAATTTGAAGTCAACAATAAAGCACCCGGATTACTTGCCAACGAAAACCCTATTTACCAGATACGGTTTAATTCTAGAAGGGGAGTGTACGCTGAGTAGTAGGGAGCTCTAGAGGAGGAAAGCAAAGAGAGGATGAGAGAGGGCTATCTGTTCCAGATTCCATATGTCTACTGACTATCACAAAAGAGACTCAAAGCTTAGAGAGTCGCCAGATTCTCCTACTCTCCTCGCATACTTATCTGTTGGATTTCGGAGCTGGCCGAGTTTTCAGCTCTACAAGGATTCTAGGCGACGCGACCTGCTACCCGGATTCGCGACTTGATCTCTATAAAAGTGGTTCATCCACACCTCCATAGTTGTAATCTTCACACGAGTTTTCAACCACTTCTATCCTTATTTCTTGATTCCGACATTATCACACTCGTCTCCCAAGGCAGCTGCCTACCTACCAGTCTGCCTATCCTACGACCCCGACGGTAGAGGTCCTTGCCCTTGCACAGCGTACCTGTCAGCGGCAATAGGACTTAATAAGGGGCTGAGTGACAATTGAGTGACAATTGCCTATTTAGGAAAAACTCCGGCCAGGACGCCAAGGCCGAGCTCTATTGCCTCTATCCAGCCGACAGATTCATCATCCTCAATTTCCCGACTTCGGCGACTAGCTTTCCATGCAAACCTATAAGTGGAACACATAGTAGACTACATGGGAAGACACGTCAGCAAGTCAGGTGAGTCATAGTGAATCCCTATATAGGCAGATAGGCTCCTGCAGTAGAGAAGAGGAACGGCCAATGGTATTTTGCTCTCTTGATCCTGATCTCCATTCGATATCCTCGTCAATACTACCATACTAATCGCCTGGTGAGCTTTCCTCTGGCTCAGCCTCAACTGTGGTCAGCCTGACCCTTAGAGACATCAATCAGTACACCTTGTAATCCTGACCTTGGAGAGGTAGTCATGGCATTCGTACAACAGAACACTAACCTATTGTTACCGCCTATATATACGTGACAAGAGCTGCCAAGCATTGGCCCTTAAAGCGTGATCAGGACAGTACAAATCGTACTGAGATATTCACAACGATCCACCCTCCTTAAGTGTAGGATAGTTGTCCAAAGGACATAGGTTCACAGTAGAATACCATCCATTATCATCCCCTCCACCTCTCCGCCGTTGAGAGCCTACGTTTCTGACACCTATTGAACTGCTTGCAATTAATAGAGAGGCCCCTGTGTATTAATCAAAGACAACCAACTTAGTCTGGCTATAGCTCGATTGATAGCTAATCTCATTTGTGCTCCATTGGTATCCAGGGTAGATCTTCAAGTGCTGTATAAAATCATAGGTACAAGTAAACCAGGCCTTAATTTGGCCAGGGATTGTAGTAGTGATACACTTTGAATCAAGACTATGATTACAAGATATCTGTAAACCTGGGCGGCAATCAAGGAATTGAAAGAGCTTAGTTATTCGCACCAGGTTTATTTTATTTATCTGGGCTAATAGCTCTGCAACAACACGTAGTTGCTGGCAACTGACTGGTATTTATTGAAGTTGAGAATTCAGGATATATTTGGCCAAGATTTCCTCTTGATGTCTTGTTAATTGAGTATATCGATGGCTTCCTGACCGCAGGGTTGTCGACCAGGTTGTTGGTCTTGGATAGTGAATATCGCGGTTCCTGTAGCTCGAGAGATCTGGTGAATAGGCTCATATTAACCCTATCCACCAGGCAGGCCGCACGAGACGTCTGATCCATAATTTGGAGCAGGGAGAGGCGAAACTGTTTGAGGGGAGAAGATTTGATTGAGGAGGCACGAGGCAGGCTGACGCGAGTGGCTGATAAACAGGTACTTTTTCTGGTCTTCCGAGGAAGGTGGGGATTGTGGCGCAATTGCTGTGGCGCATTAAATTAACTTAAGCTAGCATGGCACTTGGTTAAAAGTTAGTTTGAGTTAACTTACACCTGATGTTAAAAGTCAGGTACCCTCGGCAATGACGCTTAAAGTAAATGTTGGGCGGTAGTGTTGTCAATGTTGCTATTACTCCCAACAAATGTTGTTCACTATGTCATGTGCTCTTGTTAGCTCCATCCTCAAAAGCGCTGCTTTTCCATTGTCAGGGTCGAGGCTTCCTAGCTCTTTCTTTCCCTGCTTGCTATCTGAAGCTTTTCCGAGCTGCTCACGCGACCATTGACTCCTTCTAACACCACCTTGTACAACATCTAATATGGCAGGAATAATGTTCTCAGATGTTCATCCATCTTCAGTACACCTCTCTGTGAAACCCACGACTCCCCCAACATCATGGTTCCAGTTTCCTCCCTCTCCGGAGCCTGTCACGTTGCTTCCACCGCCGGACCACCCAATCATTTCCCACCCTTTTACCATCCCCCCAGGTCTATACCGTGCTTTCCTGGATCCAAGGGTACCGATTACCATTGCCATTATCTACGCAACCCTAGTGATATGCGCCAACCGCATCAATGTCAAGCGGAAGAAGCCTTGGGCCATCAGCCGAAGCCCGATCTTCAAACCCATGGTCATCGCACATAACGGCTTTCTGGCCATCTACTCGGCCTGGACTCTAGTTGGAATGGTTCATTGTCTCCGGGTCTCCATTGTGGGCTGGAACACCGTGAGTGGTCTTGCAGGCACTGTCGACTCCTTCTGTAAAATCAACGGGCCACGAGGCATTGGCAATGCCGCTTCTTACAACCAGGTCAGCCATGCGTGGTCTATCACTAACCAAACTTTCCATCTGGCTGCTGACAGTCACGCTCCTGATCCGACGGATGTAGGGCGGCTTTGGAACGAGGGCCTGGCTTTCTATGGTTGGCTCTTTTACATCTCAAAGTTTTATGAAGTCATCGACACTTTCATCATCCTGGCAAAGGGCAAGAAGAGTTCTCTCTTACAGACATACCACCATGCCGGCGCCATGCTCTGTATGTGGGCCGGTATCCGTTACATGTCTCCGCCGATCTGGATGTTCGCTACCATCAATGCGGGCATCCACGCCATCATGTACACCTTCTACCTGTGTACAGCTCTTGGCATCAAGATCAACAAGCGAATCAAGCAGACTATTACAACCATGCAGATTACCCAATTCGTGGTGGGTGTCATCTTTGCCTCTGCTCACCTCTTTGTTGCCTACCAGATCCCGGTGACCATTCCTTATATTGCCAAGCTCGGCACCGTCGTCTCGTCCGCTGCCTTGTCAGCTACCTCGGCTCTACCCTTGGAAACATCCTCTGGCAAGTCAATTGCTGCAGCATCCGCCTCAGCAGGAACGGCAGCGTGGCTGAAAAAGGCTGCTTTGCTAGCGGCGGGTCGAGAAGGCCTGGCCGAGAATGTGCTGACTCAGAAAGACCATAGCTTTGGCCATGAAATAGTCGAAGCTCTGCATCAAGTTGTGTTAACGGAGGAGACCCGATTCCGGACTGAATTGCAATGGACCAATTGTCTTGATACAAGCGGGGAGGCTTTTGCCATTTTGCTCAACTGCGCCTACTTAGCGCCATTGACTGTTCTCTTCGTCCGCTTCTTCATCAAGGCCTATTTTAGACAGATGGGGCGCAGACGGAGCAGTGTCAGCGAAGTAGCCGCCAGAAGCTTCCGAGCTGCCTCCAAAGGGCTGTCGCGGCAAGTGGAACAAATGCATGGTGTTAGAGGACAAACGCCCAAAAGGGACGTCCGAGCGAAGACTCCTAAGTCTAACCCCAGACCTGAGGAGAAAATCCCTAAATCTGGCAAAAACGAGGCTCCTGAACTGACTGCTAAGGTGTCCAATGCAGATGGCACAGAACAAACTTGGAAGAAGATGACCGCTGCGACAAATTCAGAGAAAATCCAGGACCGGCCTAAACAAGCGAACAAGTCAGAGGCCAATAATGGGAAAGAAGAAGCGCCAGCCACTCCTTCCCCAAACGAAGGTGGCACCAGCGTCGAAGAGGTGACCGAGGCAGAGGATAGCAAGAGAGCTGTAGAGGTCAATGAATCTTTATCCCTGGCTCAAACCAACTAACCACGAGGCGGAGCAAATACGCTTAAGACAACCATTGCTGCCACAAGACGCTGGTGCCAAGAACATAGAATTCGTGGAAATGTTGTTCAGAAGTCAAACAAGCTGACACGAATGAAGGTGAGCCCGGAGCCAGATTCACTTGCTTTTTGGAAGACCGAGCAAAGTGAAGTTTGGACACTCTCCAGCACGCTCCAGATTGACACTGTGCATTCATTTAGAGAACGAACGGTGTGGTTATGTGACGAATATTGGTATCTCCTTGTCAATTCTGGCGGCTAGTGACAGCCAGGGCGAGCGTGCTTTCACAGTGTCCAAGCCTGCATTTTACGTTACCGGTATTCATCTATCTTGGCTTCCCCTGGACAATAGACAAATTCTGGCAGAAAACCAGAGTTTTTCTATAGTCCATCTACTAATTCCATGTTAGTAGTCATCCATGATTGGCACCTCTATAGCTCTCACTCTGTCCTTCTTTCCTCTTGCCTACCAAGCAAGTCCTTTATTCGTCAGTCGAGACGATCATTTTTCTTTTCTTTTTGTTTTTTATTCCAAAGAAACTGTACTTCCCATTGACTTCTAGACCTTAACCTCTTCGACTTTCAGCTAAGTCTCATTTTTGACATCGTCGTTGGTCGCACACACGCCGTCGTACCCGGTTTCGATGAACAGCACAGGAAAGTCAAGCTCTGGGATGGTGGAGGAGGCGTCGGTGTTGTACGGTAGGCTTGATTACGCGGTGGGGCCCCCGTCAACGTTGCGGCGCATGATGATCTCGTCAAGCATGGGCTCACGGTCCTTTACATGGGCAGGTCGGCGCCGGTCTTCGCCGCCGAACCAGGCCGCCGAGCCTCGGGTCACGTTTCTCATGCGCTCTGGCTTGGCGAAGCTGCTGCAATCGCCCTTGCTGGAGAGGGTTTTGACCAGCCGTGCTACGTTCGCGTCCATCCAGCTCGTGATCAGGCTCGGCTAGGCACTCGTACGCGACTTGAGAGTCCAAATGGCCGTGCGGGCACGTGGCTTCTGGGCAGATGTCACAGTTGATATTGGTCAGTAGCGTGTCCCTGGTCGAGTTCGAGCATGCGGTACGACACGCACAGGTTCGCAATCGTGATGCACTTGTCGGCGTCGTGCGCGGCTAGTGACCACATGATGGCGGCGCTCCAGTCGGCTTGGCCTTGACGTGGGCACCTACAAGTGATTCAAATGAGTACGCCGACAGTCAGCATGGGTTGTGCAATGTGCTGTATCCGGCTGTGTGCGCGACCACGCAGTGGTAGTTTGGCAGTGCGAAGACGTGCAGTTGCGGCAGCTATGTGCTAGCGAGGCCGGCCCCAGAGAGATGTAGTGGATGAGATCGCCATATCTGGAGATGGATGGGAGGTGGACGTATCTCGAAGGTAAGGATGGAATCAATGTACAACGAGATGGGTATCATATATCGTTTGCTGGTATGATGTGGAAAAGGAGCACAGCTGTCAGCAAATGCGGGACAGGGCTTTGAGAAGGATTATTAATATTCAGAATCGAGTCGACGCGTCGTGAAGGTCCCGTACGACTTATCTTGTCGGTGGGTTGTGGGCCGAGTCTGTACCATTCATTCTCAATTCTACCTCTATGGTACAGTAGTAGGTAGACATGCTCCAGGTAGAAACGTAGACGTATTGAAGCTGTTCTTGTCTCTCTTACCAGGACAAGGCATTTTGCTCTGTGAATGTTTATATCTTAGTGCTTCCTTTCTTCCGATGTACGCATGCTTTCTACTATCCCAGGATTAGAGAGAGAATATCCATGTTTCTATAAAGCTACTGGACAAGCTATTCGGGTGGTGTGCTCAGGGCGGGGTTGTCACAAGTGAGCTAAAATTAGGTTAACTTGAATTAGCTCTAAGTTTTGGAGAAACCAGGAATCATATCCCTGCTTGGCATGTCACTGTCTTTGATACCTGTGTGGCTTATTATTCATCATTATACTGTATATATTTTATATATTATTATTACAGTATACGGTAGGTCTATATATTACCACACACTCCTTTCGTCCACGTTCCCTATCGCATTCTCCCCACAAGGCATGTTGAGAAGCCACTGGCTATGCTCAAGATGCCTTGGTCGACAGTGGCGCCCGGCAGTGGACGTGCGCACGGTGCTGGTGCGCTTCCAAAGCACAGCGTCTTCCTCCACCAGCCAAGACGACAATACCACCAGCATCATCTCCCCCGTTCTCCTCCAACGCGCCCGCACTATGGCGGCCGAGCACTCGACGCTCTCGGGCCAAAATGCAGCCTCGTACACGGTCGAAGCGGCCAAACGCATCGGCGAGCTGTCTCCCGTCGCTGACGCCGTGCGGCAATGGGATGAGGCGCACTCGTCGCTGACCGAACTGCACCACCTCCTTGCCGACCCGTCGTCCGACTACGAACTGCGCTCTCTCGCGACGGCCGACATCTCCGCCATCACGTCGTCGCTGCCCACTCTGTCGCGGTGCCTGTCCACTGCGCTCATCCCAGCGCACCCTTTCTCGTCATACCCCTGCCTGATTGAACTGCATCCCGGCGCCGGCGGCAGCGAAGCGTCGCTCTTTGCCAACGAGCTACTGCACATGTACATCTCCTACTGTACCGCGCACTCCCTCTCCCACGCGCTGCAATCTTACGACGCCGACGACTCGGTCAGCCAAAACGGACTCACTCATGCCATCCTGGCCATCAACTCGGCCGCCGCGTACGACAGATTTCGGTCGGAAGCGGGCGTGCACCGTGTCCAGCGCGTGCCGGCGACAGAGAAAAAGGGCCGCACTCACACGTCGGCGGTGTCAGTAATGGTACTTCCACAGCTGCCAGAAACGGGCGAGAATGCGACGGATTACAACGACCCAAACTCGGACTACTACATCGCGCCGTCAGATGTACGCAGCGAGACGATGCGGGCGCGCGGGGCTGGCGGGCAACACGTCAACAAGACCGACAGTGCGATCCGGCTGACGCATATGCCGACGGGGATCGTGGTGGCGATGCAGGAAGACCGGTCGCAGCACAAGAACCGCGAGCGGGCCTGGGCACTGCTGCGGGCCAAGATTGCGGCACGCAAGCGTGAGGAAAGAGAGGCAGAGACGGTCGCGTTGCGCAGGAAGGCCATGGGCGGTGTCGCCAGGACGGGCCGCGAGGATAAAGTGCGCACGTACAATTTCAGCCAGAACCGCGTGACCGACCACCGCAGTGGCTGGGAGGGCAGTGATCTGGAGGATGTCCTGGGCGGAGGCGACGCCTTGGATGCCTTGATGACCAGTGTCCGAGACTGGATGGACGAGATCGAGGTAAAGGGGTTGATTGCCGACGAGGAGGAGGAGGAGGAGGAGGAGGAGGAGGAGGAGAAGAAGAATAAGAAGAATAAGAATAAGAAGAATAAGGCGAGTAGTAGTGAGGGAAAGTGAGCACGACCCACTCGACTTGGCCGTCGTCCAGCTCTATTCTTTGCATGGATGTGTGTATAAATATACATGTAGAATGCTGTACCATTTCCCATTGACCTAGACATTAAGTAATTAATTCACTTGACCTTCTTTTACCTTTTACCTTAATTGTGATGTTTTTTGACTGCTCCCACACCCAACAGTGATGAAACTATAGATAGTTTCGGAGGGAGCTAGTCTATTCATGACAATAAGTCAGCCAGCCTGCTGTAAGCAAGCCGTTGCCTGTTATTATTCTTATCATTAATATTATACTAGACACTAATAAATATCATGTTAATTGCAATATCATACAAGCAGGCAGGTAGGTGGGCAGGCAGGTCAGGCGGGTGGCCCCGAATTCGTTTCAACATTCCAGGTGTCCAGATTTTTCTTCTCGCCCACCAATGGGGCAATGTGGAAAACCAGGCCAGAAGGTGGTATTTCTTGTGTGGGTTTGTGCGTGGATGCGATGCTCAATGAACCAGAGTCGGGTAGAAATGAGCAGGGATGTTGAAAACGCTCCCTGCAGGCCATGGGCCAGGGGGGCAGCAAGAGGGAAGCGGACCCGATCGAATAAATTTTGGGGGATCTGACAATAAAATTGTCTGTGGTGCGGCAAAGTGTGATGATAAAATGCCATCAAGGAGGATTTGTGGGCCAAAAAAATCCCAGTGCCAAGCCAAATGTGCAGAGAGTAACCTTGCAGTTACGAAAAAGCCGCCTTGTCTGCAGGGTGTGTGACTGAGCGCGAGAGCACGCACATGGCAGGAGTTCCAGGCTTTTTGGGCTGGTGATGTGTTGGATATTAGCTGCAGCTCGGATTAGCTTCGACTAGGCAGAAGTGATTGCTTTGAAATCGTAGTCTTCTCTTCCATCACCAGTCGACGGATTCGACCACGGGGTCGGCGAGCGAGGTCCAGGACTGGCTCACCCCCGCCCATGGCCCATGCCCCCCCCGTACTGTACCTCTGACACGCTTGTCCTCCTTCGTGAACAAGGCCTTCCGTCCACTCGTGCGGGACAAGTTGAAGCAGCTCTCTATTCCATGTGCCGATTGCCTGCGCTCTGCACTCGGGTGTTGGAAAGCCATTCACGCCCTCACCTCACTCCAACACGACAACCCCCGTTGGCTAACGAGTCTCTACTATGGCCGTAGTCGCAGTCCGCATGTGCCAAACCGCCTTCTACCGTGTTGCAAGCCCTATGCATTCTGGTTCAGTCTCATTCAATCTCTCAGTCTCAGTCTCAGTCTCAGTCTCAGCTATCAAATTCCCATTCTCCAAGTAGATCGTGGCTGTGCGCAAGTTTGACCCGGAGAAAGGGTTAGAAGTCCCAGTTTTGGCCATGATTTGGTATCGACGATAATTGTACAGGCGTAGAATCAAAAAGTCGGTGTATGCTTCATAAGAAGCGGCAGTAGAGAAGGAGGCTGAGCGCGCACAGGTCGCTAGTCCATGTAGCAGCTCACATGATCTGGTCCTGGGTAATGCTACCGCCCGCTTCCTGTCCGTCCATTGCGTCGCCATTGGTGTTGGTGTACTTGACGTAGCTCAAGCCAAGAGGGCGGCCACCGTACATGTAGCCAGTGAATTTCGAGATGGCGGTTTCTGCGTTGTCGCCAGTGTCGAACTCGACCACACCGGAGCCCTTGGATCGCCCATTCGACTCGTACTGGATTTCGGCTCGCTCAACCTTCCCGATGGTGGTGAAGAGCTCGACCAAGTCATCGTTACTAGTGGACCATGGCAAGTTGCGCACATAGATGACCGGGCCACGCTCTCCACCGGCAGTTGCGTAGTCGGTGAAAGGGTTTGGAGCAGCCGGCTCTTGTTGGGCGCCAGAAAAGCCTCCACTTGCACCGCCGCCATAGCCTCCGCCATAGCCTCCGCGACCGCCACCACCACCGCCGCCGCCGCCACCGCCGCCACCGTAGCCACCGCCGAATCCACCTCGGCCGCCTCCAAATCCTCCGCGGCCTATGAAACCCCCGCGCATGCCATATCCACCGCCATAGCCACCTCTTCCCCCAAAGCCCATCCCTCCTCCTCCTCCTCCTCCACTACCACCAGCAGCTGCATATCGGTCTTCACGTACCTCGAGCTGTCTACCTTGCCAATCGTAACCATTGAATTGCTGGATGGCGTTTCGTGCGTCATTGGGATATTCAAACGCGACAATGCCGGTGCCTTTGGGACGGCCAGTCTGATCAAGATGGACGTCGGCTCGGATAACACCACCTTCCTGGGCTGCGATTGTGTCAGTCAGTCATGTGCCCAGGGAATCAGAGCACGTTCACGCACCAGCTTGTCGGAAGAGATCTTTCAGATCTTGCCAGCCGACATTGAACGGAAGCTAAAAAAAAAAATGTTAACATGCCACGGATTGGTGAGCAAGCCAGGGAGACTGGGGGCTACAAACATTGGAGATGTAGAGCTGTCGAGCGCCACCTCCGGCACCTCCGCCGATCTGGCCGCCGTAGCCTCCGCCAAAGCCACCTCGATCACCGGCGCCGAAGCCGCCACGGGCGGGTGGGCCTACGAAACGGGGCTCGGTTTCTCGGTCCTGGAGTGGAAGATGGTGAGTAAGGTAGAGCCAAACAGAATAGGGGGGAAGGCAGGCCATAGTACCTCGCGCACATAGACCAGTCGGCCCATCAGACTCTGATTACTGAGCGTCTGGATGGCTTGTTGGGCCTGCTCTCTGGTTGCGTATTCCACAATCCTGCACCACAGTCAGTATCTGCCGTGAGCGACCCGACGTCGTAGCCACTCACCCGCATCCCTACAAAATCCACAGACCATGAGGTCCAGCCCGTCAACCCAACGTCCAAAACAACAATAATAACCAAAGGAAAAGACCAGTAAAACCAGCCATGTCACGCGAATGAGCCCACCTTCGACATTCCGTTGGGAAGCAGTAAGACATCAGCAAAGAGAACTTCGCCAGCTACAAATACAAGTCAGCCAGGATTCGATAACGCATCTCTTACTCCCACACACCTTGCCTCATGAAGTCTTTGAGATGATGCCACTTGACATCGTAAGCCAAGTTGCCCACGTAGACGCGGCGGTCCTGCTGGGACGATTCTCGCACGGACTGCATCATTTGCTCCTTGGCCGCGGCGCGCTCCTCGAAGGATCTCGTCGGCGGTGGACCTGCTCTCCCGGCGTAGCCAGACCCAGAATAGCCTCCGGACGGGTTCGGTGCGCCGCTCATAGGACTGCGAGATCGGCGATCGCTGCGGCGGTATTCGTCACCACGGCTGCGGGAGCGGCTGCGAGGAGAGTACGAGCGTCGAGGGCGACGAGGACTGCGCGAGCGACGGCGGGGAGAACGAGTTCTGTCCCGCTGGGCCGTGTCAGAGCGGTGGGAAGAGGACAAGGTCATGATGGAGAGGGGGAAAAAGGCTGTGCTCGCAGCAAGACCAAGGGCAGAGGATTTGAGTGGGCGAATGGTGACAATGCGTGCAGTGGTAACAGTCAAATTCGCGTGTTTCACATTTTCCAGCCAAGTGGCAGAGTGAAGGGCTCGCAGGGCAGAAGTGGAGCCTGCCAGTTGGCCGTCGACTGCGCCACTGTAGCCGGCAGAGGGCACCCAACCCCAAACCACGACTATGGGCTGCGGCTGTAGTGCAAAGGGTAAGAGAAAGTTCAACTTACAGCTGAGACTAGGTCAGCAAGTCAGTCAGTTGACAGCGGTACAGGAAGGGAAGGTTGAGAAGGGGCAGTGAGGTAGGGAAGACAAAAGAATTGGTAGCTTGACCAAGAACATGCGGGACAAAGTCCGCACGCACAGGGTAGGGCAGGACGGGAGCAAGGTAGGGCAGTTGTGTTGAGGTGAACAAGTCAGGCCTGGTTGGGCCTAGGAGGCCGGTGGAGTGACAGAGGGGGGGGAGGACTGACCCATGATGAAAGACTGCTGGCCTGCCGAGGGTTTTTTTCGTGCGAGGATACAGTCGTTGATTCTACGAGATCAGAAGCTATGCACGAAGGGATACACGGGAGGGTCCAACGAACAAGGTTTTGCCCACTGGGACAAGACGGCCGACGACGGTGCGGTGCTTGTGTGGAGGTCCACCAGGGCCTGCAAATCGCCGTCTGCCGCGAGCAGAGGCTTATTAGTAGCAGAACGTCTGCAGCGCACTTGTCAGCTGGGCTAAAGGGGAGTGCAGTAAAGCTGTTGGTTCACCGGCAGAGAGGGAAAGGGTATGATAGGCAGCGGGGGACGCGGTGGAGCCGCCCACACGGCACAGGGACCGCAAGCCGCAGGCCACAATAGCACAGGCGCTGGCAATTGCCTCGCGAAGGGGGATGGTCCCTGGCAGCCAAGCGGAGCCGGAAGTATCGAGTGCTTACGAGGGAAGAGAGGGGCAGTGGGGAGCGTTTGTGGATGTGGATGTACCTGGAGTATGATGTGATGGCCGTGTGGGTTTGGGTGTGAATGTTGGGGTGTTACGAAGCAGTCAGAGTTTGCGATCGAGAGTTAGTATTTTTGTGAGCGATTCAGAGCTGGTGGCTCGCTAAGTGGGCTCGCTAAGACCGTTGTATGTTAGTGAGGTTGGCCCGCTAACGACGAACGCCCATAAGTCAGGCGGGCAGCAACTCGTGCCCCAACAAGGCCTCGACGAGAGATCCTCTGCTAGAGCGTTGGAGGAGCCAGTGGCCGATAAGGGGCAGTACGTAGAATAGTAAAAGCGGAATAGCACCACCAACAGCAGCACCAACCGCAGCACCAACAGCAGCTCCAACCGCAGCTCCAACCGCAGCACCAACGACAGCTCCAACGGCAGCTCCAACGGCAGCTCCAACGGCAGCTCCAACGGCAGCTCCAACGGCAGCACCAATGGCAGCTCCAACGGCAGCTCCAACAGCAGCTCCAACAGCAGCTCCAACACCAACACCAACACCAAGCGCAGCGATCAGGGGCTCAAACCTGCGAGGCGCGTCTGGGCCAAAAAGCTACTTTGCAGGGCCTAAACGCCAGGGTGGGATCAATAATAGGGCTGGGGCACTGGCGCTACAAGAGGGTGCAGCCACTCTGATTCAGCATCACGGCCGGGAGCAAGTCGACACGTTGTGTGATTCAGATCACAAGTCGGCCGTGCAGTCTGAATGGCTGACTCTCAGCACGCTAGGCAAGTCACTACTGTACTGTATTACTGTACTGTATTATGGTACAAGTACAAAGTTGGGTAAGCTTATCTGCATCAGCCAAGCCACCACGAGCGCCCACGAGCACTCATCAGTCTCCTCCCCAAACAGCCTCAGGGCGCGATTATTAGTTACTACAATACAGTAATCCTGTAAAGACATTGGCCGCAGCACCAAAGCTATTGCAGTCAGGTTTAAGCCAATCTCGCAACAAAGGTCTGCCATGGTAAGAGCAGCTAGCTTAGTTATCAATTTACATGAAATCCAGGGGTTCTCGACCAGCCAGGGGCCTCGCATCGCTCATTGCAGGCTAGCAGATTGAGCACCCTAAGGTAGGGAACCCAGGACCACTGCGGGCATATATCCCGCCTCGACTTGTGTGTCCTGGCTTGGCCATCACCGCGCCCTCTGCTGCTTGATTATTATTAGTATTATTTATTATTATTTATTATTATTTATTATTATCGGTGTCCGCAGCGTAGCATTCGCGGGATAAGAGTACCTATGCGTTCCCAAGAAGAAGAAGGTGTGTAGTATATCTCTTAATTCCCGCAACGTTGCAGTCGTTGCACTCAAGCTTTGAGGCCGGCTAGTCTTTGTAGAAGCGTTTCGCAATGGTAGGATGTCGACGCGACAGTGAACTAAGTTTAGCATGAGTTAATTAATTAAGGTGAGTGCTAACACAGCTAACTTGGCCGCCACACTCCCTAGTCTACGCCGATTGCGCCATTTTCAGCGCGGCCCGGCCATCGGCATTGCGGCGGCGGCGGCCCGCGCACGATCGAGGCTCGAACCAGCACCATAAGTGCCAAGACCCTGCAGAACGCAGATCTGTTACCTGGTATTCATTCAGCCTCGCCCCGCGGTCTATTAACGCCGGCAGTCGAGGCCATCACGGCAACAACCAGGTCATGTCATTGCCGCTGCTTCGCGCGAGCCGCGCCCTTCACCGGCACATCCCGAACCGGCTCGCCCCCGGTGCTCTCACCCGACCCTCGGGCTCCCCACGCACTTACTACTCCAAGTACCATCCAGATCCGCGGCCATTTGGCCCCGTCCAAGAATCCATCCTCGCCGCCGCTTTACGCCGCGTACCCGAGCACGGCTTCACCGACGACGCACTGACTCTGGGTGCCAAAGACGCCGGCTACCTCGACGTGTCTGTTCAGCTCTTCCCTCGCCGTGCCTTCGACCTGGTCAACTACTACCTGGTCACCCAACGCCTGGCATTGAAAGACAATGGGCAATTCCCTGCCGATGCAAAGCTCCCCGTTGGCAAGAAGATCAGGAGCCTGGTCATGACGAGACTGCGAGGGAACAAAGACATCATCCACCAGTGGGAAGGCGCGCTCGCCCAAATGTCACTGCTAGAAAATATCCCCGCTTCGCTGTCCGAGCTGCATGCCCTGTCCGACGAGATATGGTATCTGTCAGGAGACACGACCGTCGACTTCTCCTGGTACACCAGACGTGCTTCACTGGCCGCCGTATATGCCAGTTCAGAGCTCTTCATGACAACAGACACTTCCCCAGACTTTGCCTTGACTGAAGAATTCCTCGACCGACGCCTTGAAGGCGTGCAAACGGCCGGTGCCGCCATTGGCCATCTTGGCCATTTTACCAGCTTCTGGGCCTCGAGCGGGATTAATGTGGCCAGGTCGTGGGGTGTGAGGATATGATGGTAATGGTGGCATTTTATCATCTACCGCCACACCTTCTACCCCTCAATCTCTTAAAATCGTTTAGAATGATCCGGAAGCGATATCTTGCGAGGACAAGGCCTAGAGACTAAGGCCTGGGGACTAAGCAAGGCGCCTCAAGCCCTGCATAGAATTAAATTCGGAATCCTGTCAGCACACAGGCTCACCCGACAAATCTTCGAGCAAGAGGAGTATGGAGATTGGCTGGAGCCTCTCCCTTTTCCCAGCTAATACACTCGTATTACCGCAAAAAGCCCATCCAGGTCCCGAGCCTGTGATAGACAACCAGAGGCCAATAACGCAAGTATCTAATCAAGTCATCTGTGACATATTTTGGCCAACGTTGTTCATTGTGACAGGATGGTGACACGTTCTTCGACCCATACAGCATGTACAGTAGCTAGTGGATATGTACTATTTACAATTATTCCATCCACTCCACTCTTTCATGCCTCCCTCCTTTTCCACCCTATCAACACAGAGCATAGCTTGTCTCGGATCCGGGCATTTTTCATCCATACATGGCCTAGCGCAGCATGCATTACCTAGCACTAACTAACTACCTTCAAAGGATGCCTTCTTCAGGCGACCACCACTATGTTTACTACATGATCAATAGTTCTATCACTCACCCTATCTTTGATTTCGCCGCCAATAACTATACGTACACCCACATAAAGAAGAATAGAGAATTTTTTTTAAAAAAAAAACAAGATACAATGACCTCATCCACGCCCACAGAACTCGAGCTGTCCCCTTCAAAAGCCCGTCTGGCGGCCACCACCTCACTAGCCTGGACACGCATCACATCATGGCTGACCACGCTCTTCTCTCCGGCACCCGTGCCGCCTTTCGAACAAAACCCATCCACCCTAGCCTACCTGCAACAGCTGATGCAGGCGAATCTCACCGCCGACCAGATCGGCAGCATGCAGCGCAAGGTTGACCGCGAGCAACTGGGAGTGTATGAAGGGCAGCAGCCATCGTCATCATCATCATTCTCTTCTTCTTTTTCACCGTCATCACCAGTACCACCACCAGCAGCAGGAGGAGGAGGACTAGAAGGAGGAGGACGGCGGCTCGTCGTCTCAACAATCCTCTCTGACTGTCTAACGGTTGAGGCACGAGACGCGCTAGATTCCATGGCGCGAACAAGTGTATTGCTTGCCTCGTTCCCCTCGCTATCACCGCCCGGTAAGGAGGAGGAAGAAGTGAGAGCGGGAGAGGGAGGAAACGATACTAGCGCCGTCCGAATCGGACAATCAATGCACCTGCTCACACAGCAGTTGTTCACGCTGGAGAATCAAGTGCGGGAGCTGAAGGCGCTGAACGCACAGCTGGCGCGAGAGAGCGCGGCTGCGCAGGGTGCGGCCGCGGAGCTGGAAAACAGGCTGATGGGCCCTCAGGCCGAGAGCGAGCTGGAGTGCATGCGCCTGCGGACGGCGCAGTGGGCGCGCGAGATCAAGCAGATCGGTCTGAAAACTGAGGAGTATGAGCGCCGGATTGCGGCATTAGCGAGGCATGTCGAAGATGAGTATTGTGGTGTTGGTGGTGTTGGTGTTAGTGGTGGAATTGAAATCCTTAGCGAGAGGCAGACGCGGGTCGCGGCCAAGAGGAGCGAGGTAAGAGCATTGGAGCAGAGGTTGAGGTCCTTTCACGGACTGCCGCCCGATGTGGAGGCGAGTCGGGACGAGGTCAAGAGGGCACAGCGGGAGTTGGACCAGTGGAAGACCAAGAGAGAGGACATGTTTAAACAGATGTGACGCTTAATGTATCAGTCTGGCGGCAGTACGACGACATCTTCTAGGGATTGCTTTCTTTTCGATTTGTTGACTGCCCAAGTGGACTGTCCCATCTCTCGCTCTCTCCATATCTTCCGTGTCCGTCTAGCGAGACACAACAACATACTGTCTCTGTCGCACTGACACACTCAACTCACTCTTTCTTCTTCTCACCCTTGCGATGCCACAGCCGACCCCTCACTCTCCCAGTTTTGCCAGCAACAGTTTCCATTTTCTTGGTGTCTCCTGATTCCGGGAGATTTTCTGTGCTACAACAAATCGTCATCAGCCGTTGCGTCAAGGAGAAGCACACACAGACAGCCACATAGAGAGAATGGGGGAGTGGGAGAGAGGGAGAAAGTCTTACCTGGTAGGAGCATCCGTCGGAGCAGAATCCGCATCAGTAGCGGGTGGATCGCTCTCGGCCGTCTTCTGGTCTGCCTTCTTGAAGATCCAGGGAGTCATGCTATCCTTGAGCTTGGAAGAGAATGATTTGTGGTCGGAGTCGGACATGTCGATGAACGTATGAATTGACGTATGGAGGGATGGATTTAATGAATATTGATCAATGCCGGATGAATAATGCTATGTTTGAGGTGATTGATGATACTCTAGCAGAAGAGATCAGCAGTCATTGAAGAAATAGCTAACCTAGAATGTACCCCCTCGCACCTGCCGCATTGTCACGCGTAGTCCTCATTCGCTCACCCGAAACAAGTGTCAACATGACCAGGGCAGGAACGAGGGAAGGAAGAAGAGACTTGTGTGGAAACATGCTTAGTATACTTGTGTAGAGAAAGCGGCTCCTCCCTAATGACGCTTTCCTTTGGCCCTCTTCTTCACCTTCTTGCTCTTGCTGAATGCGTCTCTCTTCTTCACCAATGCTCGCTTGCTCAGACCATCGGCTTTGCCCTCCTTCCGCTCCCTCTTGGCATCGAGCCGTTTCTTGTCCTTGTTGCTCAGCTTCTTTTTCTGCATCTTGACTTTAACACCATTGAGTTCCATGACTGCCTTTCGTTTTGCTTCCTGCTTCTCTTTCTCAGTCTCGAACCAGGTTCGCTTGGGTCGTGACATGATCTCTGATTCGTGCTTGACCAGGTTCTCACTCTTTGTGAGTTCTTGCTCTGCCTGGGCCAGCTGTTTCTCTTCTTTTTCCTCGGCCAAGATCTCGTCGATCTCAGGGAGCAATGCTTCGATTTTGCCGTGCATCACATCTACTGCCTTGGCGTCTAGCGTCCGCGGCGCAATCTTAGCTCCCGTCTGTCGAGCGCTCTTCACTGCTGCCTTGACCACTTTGCGATCAGGCTCAGCAGCAATAGTGCAAGAACGGCCCGATCTCCCAGCACGTGCGGTTCGGCCCACTCTGTGCACGTAAATCTCATGGGTCTGTGGAGCTTCATAGTTGATGACCGACTGGACATTTTTGATGTCGAGACCTCGACTGGCCAAGTCGGTCGCAAGAAGATGGGTATATTGACCGTCTCGGAAGGCATCGACAGCTTGGATACGCTGGCCTTGGGTCATACTGCCGTGGAGTTCTCCCGCCTTCAGACCAAGCAGTCCAAACAGAATTCTGACTCGATGTGCGTCCTTCTTCTGGCGGAAGAATACGATGGCTCGGTCAACGAAGACATCCTGGCACAACAGACAGAGGGTAGGCAGTCTCATCTCTTCGCGGCCAGGTCGCAAACGGACAAATTCTTGAACAAGGCCTGTGGTCGTAGCTTTGTTGGCGTCGACCGACAGCCTAACAGGCTTGTTCATGCCCACGCGCACAAGTTTGTCGACACTGTCCGTCATAGTGGCAGAGAAGAGCATGGTTTGCCGACCCTTCGGGATAGTCTTGAGGATCTCGTCAAGCTCGTCTTCGAATCCCGTTTCCAGCATGCGATCAGCCTCGTCCAGAACGAGAATCTCGATGTTTTCGACCGTGAAGCTTGGCGAGTTTCTCATGTGGTCAATGAAACGGCCAGGAGTGGCGATCACGACGTCTGGTCGCTTCTTCAAGACTGCTTCCTGCTCACGAAGCGAAAAGCCACCGACCAGGATGGCAAAGGTTATATCTGTGAACTTGGCCAATGCGATGGCAACATTGTGACATTGCACTGCCAGCTCTCGAGTGGGCATGAGGATGGCCACACGAGTGGTAGGCACTTTGCGAGGTCGGTACAGCAGCCGTTCCAGGATGGGCAGGAGAAAGGCGGCAGTCTTGCCGGAGCCGGTAACTGCAGACCCAACAACATCCAGGCCTTGCAGAGCCACCGGGATAGTTCGGGCCTGGATGGGTGTAGGAGTGACAAACGACAGACTTCCCAGTGCGCGGAGGATGGGCCGTGATAGAGCAAACGGTTGGAAGGAGTGGGCTTTCTTGATGGACTCGGCGGGATCCTCAACAGCAAAGAAGGCCTGGCGCTTGGCTGTCTCCTCGTCGCCAGAGGTCTGAGACTCGAGATCAGATTCTTCAGATTCAGCCAGGTCATCGGGATGAGCGGTGGGGGAGGCAACAGATTCACCATCGTCATCATCAACGCCGTCACCGTCACTGTCACCGCCACTATCGCCATCATCATCATCATCATCATCATCATCATCATCTTCTTCTTCTTCTTCTTCTTCTTCTTCTGCCTCATCATCATCATTCTTGCCCATGTCGTCGTCCACAAGCTCGTCGTCGTCGAAGGTAATCGAGCCGTTCGCTGCGGATCCCGACTCATCGGACTGCTCGTCAATTGACAGCTTGGTCTCTTCGTGCGCTGCCTTCCTTCTAGCTCTTCTGGCTATGATGTCCTCTATGCTGACGCCCTTCTTTGCCGAGCTGAGCGAATGGGCCGTTGCCCAGCCATCAAAGTCTTGGTCATCTTCAACAAAGCCATTGGCGGTACCAGCTTCAAATTCAAAGTCCGAGTCAATGTTTTCGTCTCTTACTGCATCTTCCTCCTCCTTCTCTTCTTGGTCAGACTCACTGGCAGCCGCCTGCGCAACCTTCTGCCGCTTCTTGGTCGAGCCGTTGCGGTCTGCTGGCTGGCGCTTCCGCTTCGCGGGCAGCTCGAGATCACTGAGGTTGATGGAGTAGTTGTCGTCGTCATCATCGGACAGAGTAAAGACAATGTCGTCGTCCGCTCTCGACGGAGCCATCGGCAATGGACAGCTGCTGCTCCGGCTGTGCACGCTGAGTGTGCCGCCGATAACTCCCTCAGTATGCACGGCCAGCAGAAAAAAACTGTAGTCCCACAGCGGCTATGATAGCCGAAAACTAAGGCGCGCTTAAAATAAGCTAGGTTAGGTTATCGATAACTTAACTTTCTTTAACGAGCCTGGGCGATCAGCTTGCCAAATCAATGCAAAACAGACAGTTCCCCAGACTCAAGGTCCCACTAGCCGCTAGGTTTGGACAGCTGTACCTACAGACTGCTGTTCCCCCACTCTGGTCGGCAAGTATCCCACTTAAGTCTACCTTCCTGTGGGAAGACTGGCAGAATCCCACGCCCGGAGCAGTGATTTTCTGCTCTCTTCCCACACTGCCTCTTGCCGCTTTTACAGTACTGTCTGTATACACGTGATTTCCCATGTACCACATCATTCTGAGGTCCGCCAAAAAAATGGCCCACTTCTTTGTACTCCGCTAACTGCTCGTAACCACCTCCCCTTCGCCGTTTGTCATTTCTGTCACCTCTTGACGAGTAGTGTTTGGTTTCTAGTAATTACTAATCCCCTGCAAGAGACTCGCCAGACTAGCTCATCGCATGCTAGCCATTTGGAAGAGAGACACCAGTATGTCATCAGCCGATGATCCTCTGAGTAAGAAGGAACGAACTTCCTTCTTTCGTCGGAGGATTTTTGCCTTAAATCTTCCGCTCGACGTGTCCCAAATGCTCAATGAACAAGAAGTATACTCGCCTCAGCGATGCTACATGGAATCACCAAAGGCCAGGAAGTCTCCCGGGAAGCGGATACCTAAGGACAATCATCTGTAAAGGGTCATGCATATTTCAATTTCGTTCCTCATATAAATACTCACTAGGAAGACCTATCGATTTTGCTTTCGTCTCAATTTACGATCCGGTACTGACATGCCCACATGGGCTTCGTCGTTCATCTCTTCACAATATGGAATCCTTCAAAGTTGGGCAGGACCTTCCTGATGTCTTGGTAGTTGTACATGCCGCGTACATAATTCACCTGCTCAGATGCTTTTCCAGGCATGCTGCCACCCATGAACTTGTAAGAGAAGAGATAGGAACTAGAAAAGGGAAAGAGTGAGAGACGGGGTGGACCTACGTGCTCTTGGTGGTTAGTATCTTTGAATAATCCTTTCCCGGAGAAGTCATATAGGAAACCGCCAAATATTGTTTACGAAGGTCAAAGAGCTCCGGATACCACTTCTTGCCGGCCCATTGTTCCTCGGCTGTTAAGTGCACGGAGGCGCATAGGCATTGTCAAGTTTGGTGTTCGCTGGAAGACCTTAAGCACACCTGCTTTCGGGCCCTCATGCCTGAGTGATTTGGACACCAGGCGCACCGGTCCCAATGATGGCACACTTCTTGCCCTGCACGCTAATCTCCTCGTCAGGCCAGAAGGATGAGTTGTGAACGGCCTTGAACTTCTCTGAGCAGCTATGCGGGGTTAGCCTGGTGTTGTCTAAATGTCAAGTGAGTCGAGTGCCTTTCCCTCCCTCTCCCCTCTCTTCTTCTCCTCACCCACCCCACTCAGACGAGCTATTCTCCGTCATCCCGGTGACAAGGATGCGGGTACGAGGGTCTCTCGCAAGGTGCCATCATCCTTTGACCCTGAAGCCCATCGCAACACGCCTGCAATGATATACAGAAACAGATTCTTCGAATGTCTTCATTCCCTAGAAGATCTCTCCGGCAATAGGCAGGCGGGTCGTTCAGTGCAGGCACGGGTCTAGGACTGAGGACGGAAGACGGCAGAGTGAGGCATTTTCGTGATCGGACGAGTGAGGTGGACGGGCGTGAACGTGAAACTGAGAGGAGCTGGTAGACTGACGGGGAGGAAGGTTGTGATTGAAAGAAATCGGGAAGGAACTGTATTCCTTTATAGACGTAATACGGTATTGAAAGGATCACGACAGAACAAGTGGCTTGGCGAGGCCAGGCCAGTCCTGTCCAGGTAGGTGGTTGAGGGGACTAACGGAGAAGGGCAACTCGCTGGTATTAGGTACAAGTACATACCAGACGGTAGTAGATTAATAATAATATTGCCAAAATCAACACCAAACTCAAGGCGAGAAATCTAGCATCTGCCACACACACAACTCCCAGGGTAGTTGGTCCTCAAAGTCCTCAATCTTGCCTCTTATAGGCCGTTTCCACGGCGTCCAGATCACCTAGAGGCTTAACTAGCTGGGCAGGTACTCCAATGTCGGCTTAGATACTGCTGCCAAGACTTGCCCTGCATGCCTAAGATCGTGTTCACTGGGTCCAAAGAGCGCTCAGTGGCACGGAGCTGAGTTGCCGCGAGCAGAGTTGATGCACTCTGCGTCGGCTCGCTCAGCTGTCTTCGAAAACCATCGAGCCTCTCGGAGGCGGTCCCAGGTACGCAGCAGTGCATCGTCCTACCCCACTTGCGTGCTGCCACAAAAAAAGCTCAGTTGTGGGTGTGTGGGTGAGTGAGTGTGTGTGTGTGTACGAAGTACGTTTGGATGCGCGAGCGGCTGCGTGTACTGCATGGCTCGGGCACCGCGATGACAGATTCGACGATCGTGACTAATAATAAGAGATCGATCAATAATAATGGCACTGGCTCGCAGGGACCCTCGGATGTAGCACAGTGTGGAGCAAAGGCCCAGGCCACTGTCTCCGCGACACATGTCGCAAAAAAACATGTCGGATGGCAATTCTCAGACCGACGTCTCGGCCATCACGCAATCATGCCACGATCTGTCCAACGCCGGTCCTGTTACACATGCTGCTTCAGCTCTGCAGCAAAAGTCTCCGTGTCTCCGTGCCCACCCGCGGCAAGGCGACAGAGCTACGACGCGAGCTAAACGGTTTGCTACTCCCACCAAAGAACATGTTCCTCCACCACCTTCACCGACCCCTCTCGTCCTTCCCACCAAAATCGCCAGAGTCTCACGCTTATCGTATTCCTCAAAAACATGCTTAAGCCATTGGCCCACATCTGACCACAAGCTTTCATTTGTGGAATCTGTGGCTGATTCCCGCCGAACTGCGCTATTTATTATCTACCGTAGCAACCCTCCAGCGGGTATCCCTTCGTCCCTTCCACTATGCCAAACGCTTCCAACTCTGTCGCTGCCACTGATCATGGCTCCAAGAGACCAGAGTCCCATGCCGCCGCCCCCTGTGAGTTTCACGCCTGCCGTGCTCCTGCCCTAGACAGAACACAACTGCACCGCTGTAACGGTCAACTCTGTCGCGCCTTCCCATGTGGCGCTCCTGCAGTAGAAGAACTTGAGCAAAGTTCACCGCTCCTGACAATGCTACAGCCTCCCAACTCCCCGGTCATGAAGCGCTCCCCGAGCTTCGCAAAACCCTCTCTGCAGGTCTGAAACAGTACCCGGATTTCCCCAAGACCGGCATTATCTTCGAGGACATATTCCCCCTGTTCGCATCCCCCTCGCTCCACCGCTCCCTCATCAACGCCTTCATCCTCACTGCCACCCGGAATCTCCCTCCTTCCACCACACCCGACTTCGTCGTCGGTCTCGACGCCCGCGGCTTTCTCATCGGCCCACAGCTCGCCCTGCACTTCAACGCCGGATTCGTCCCCGTGCGCAAACCAGGGAAATTGCCGGGCAAGCTCGAGACTGCCGAGTACGTCAAGGAATACGGCAAGGACGTGTTTGCCATTCAGAAAGAATCAATCCCCAATGGATCAAAGGTCTTGGTTGTGGATGACTTGATTGCAACGGGCGGCAGCGCCAGTGCCGCAGCCGAGCTGATAGGGAAAGTTGGTGGTGAGCTGCTAGGATTCATATTCCTCATTGAGCTCACCAAGCTCGAAGGGAGAAAGAAGCTGGGCAATGTGCCAGTGTGGACCGTCCTGGAGAGTCAGGCTGCTTGATTGAATATGCTTATCAATGAACAATGGCCTGCTTAGTCGGCGACCTATGATCTCTGGCCTGGATAACAAACTTTCCTGCCTCTCTACGGGGTTCGGCAAGAGAAGGCTACAGAGGATTTCCCAACACATTCTCAACAGTCCATCATCACGCTTGAACCTGTCCAATGCTTGTGTTGGGGCTCCCATCATTACTCACATCATTACTCACAATCACGGACTGGCGGCATACCTGAACAGCCCAAATCAGCTAGTGCTTCCAGCACCAACTGCCAATACAGGAAGTGAAGCACAGCAGCTAGCATAGACTGCTAGCTCACCAACACAAGACAATGAAACAACCTACTCCTAAGCAAATACAACAACTGCTATCAATCATAATCACTTGACAGGAACCGGCACTATTTATCCGGCAACATATCC
This sequence comes from Chaetothyriales sp. CBS 134916, assembly GCA_003709845.1. NCBI lineage: Eukaryota > Fungi > Ascomycota > Eurotiomycetes > Chaetothyriales > Domatiomycetaceae > Domatiomyces > Domatiomyces globalis. The sequence continues at coordinate 67,048 of QQXO01000036.1, forward strand.
ACAACCCCTAGAGCCTGGATTGGGTTATCTGAGTAGAGACATAGATAGACTTGCTACAAGACCTAGAGGTGACTCTAAGGCATACCTAGTATCCAGAATTATCTCTTTCTCACACAGACACACACACACACACATACTCTCTCTCTCTCTCTCTTATCTGTTCCATTGGATTTTTTTCGTTTATCGTGAGTCAACTCAGAACACACAAGGTTTCACATGTCAGTTAGTTGAGAAAACTTTAAAAAAGAGTAATCTGAAAAGAGAAAGGATGATGGAGGGAAACAGGCTGTGTTAGTAACTAACTTTTAGCATTGTTTTACTGTAACAAATGTGACTGATTCACATGCAGGGTATCTATCTGCTTACTCAGTACATGCATACTATGAGTAGTATCCATCTATCTATCCATCCATCCACCATTACTCCTCTTACCCGAGAAAAAAACCATGGCGAACCTGTTTTTCACCTCTCCGCCCCCAATTAGCTCCTTGTCAAAACAGTTCTCTCCCACCTTTGGGCTTCTGACTCCTTAAGGGGGTACCGGTAGTAGGTAAATATTGCAATGATTTGCAGTTTTTCTTCAGCAGCCTCAGCTCCAGAAAAATCATCAAGTGAAAAAAACCCCCCACGGGTTGAGAAGAGAAAAAAACCAAAATGGTCGTCTCATTCTCTCTGCTCCATACAACAAACTTCGAAAAAAACGAAAGGAGAGGCTTGACTTGGTATCTTAGAGTTCATTGAAAGTCGTGAAATAAAAATGGGAATTGATCATATGTCCTGGGTAATGCTCGCTCGCTCGCTGGTACTGTGATCGGACTTTGGTTATTTTTTGTTTATAGCGTGTCTAAATTATGTACCACTGCCACCAACGACAGTGCCATCGGGGTTGGTGATGGAGAGTTTGTTGAAGTCAACAGTCAGGGGAAGTGCTTCAGTGCCAACTTGGACAGTGCCATTGCCGGATGATGCACCTGAGAAATAGAGGCGCATGGATTGTTGGGCGTTGGCCGCAAAGGCCACTGTGTAAGACTGCTGCAGTGCATAGAGGACGACGACTTGGGCGAAATTCTGTTGCTCATCCGAAGGTGATGTAGACTTTGGTGAGGCTACTGAGCTGCTAGTAGAATGTGATGCCGTCGATGTAGCAGTAGTAGCAGTTGCAAATGAAGCGGTTGCAGTTGATTCTTGCTCACTGGTAGCAGTGGTCTGGAAAATGATGCCGTTGGAGGAATCGACAGTGGATTGACCACGCCGCCTCACGGCTACACCGGATGTGGTGTGAGTCGTGGGAGGGGTCGAGGGAATAGGAACAACTGGTGGCGGCTGCTGATCAACACCATCAAGGCCTGGGACAATGATGAAACGCCTCGGCCTGGATGACGTGAACGTCGAGTTGAAGTCGACCAAGGTATTTTCTGCCAAACAAGTTAAGTCATTGCTAGAGAATGCAGAAAGTATGATGGATGCATTCAGTGATATGTTGAAGCGGTGCTCAGCATCCGAAAAGAGCGGCTTGACCAACGTGCCTATTGTCGCATTCTGGTAAGTGGTTGATCCATCGTTAATTGTAGCAAATGTGCAATCAACGGTGCCAGCACTTATGCCGCAATTCTGGCCTGAGAAGCCACTGTTGCAGACGCATTGGCAATTTCCATTCACGACAGTGCTCGTGCCGCCATGGAGACACCCGTCGGACTTCCTGCATTGAGCGAGTGTCATGCCGCTGTCTTTATGCTGTTTCGGCACCAAGATCAAGAAAACGGGGACCAGTACGGCCGCGGCGATGAGAAGGACGAGGACGACAAAGATTAAGATGGCAACTGGCACTGACATGCCACAGCATCGTTTCTTCGCTTTCGGGAGTTTCCCTGGAGCATCGCTCTCAAGTCGGTCTGCTTTCTCGCCATGAGGCCACATGGTATCTCGTCGAGGGGTGCCACCAGCTGCTGGGGCAGGAAAGGAGGATAACATATCGGACAGTGATGAGTGGTGGCGACTGGATTCATACTGGCCAATTCTCTCTTTACTGCTAAAGGCGTCGAGCATGCCGACCCTGCTTGCAGTCTTGCCTCTGTCCAAGTTGGCTGCCAATCTGGTGGCTCGTTTGATCAGGTCGGTCAAACTGGTTGTGCTACCTCTGGCCTCCAGGTCTCGTACGGCATCAATGTTTAGGCGCGGAGGCCGCCGAGTCACGGGAACCTTGCTACTCATTCCAGGCTTGTCGATGCCAAGACCGAGCAAAACATTCGTAGATTGTGCAGATTGTGCAGACAGAGGCGTGCTGTCCACTGGGGGATCCATGAGGTCAGGCGGTGCTATTTCTTCTTCCTGGACTTGATCCTCTAGAGAGGTATTGGGGGAGGGAGATTCGAATGGCATTCTCACTGGCGAGAAGGTGTCTGGTCGCGACGTGACCGGTGTCTGCATCTTTGGAGCAGAACTGAAGCCTGCGGCGATGGCGTCGCTCAATGCTTTCATCGCGGTCGTGCTGCTAGATGCTGGTGAAACCGGACCTGCTATCTGCTCGGCTGCAAGGGTGTGGGGGGTAAGGTTAGTGCTGGCACCCGCAGACCTGGTACTCGGACGTGAGGGAAGGAACTCTTGCTGAGGGAGCGCTCGACTGCTGGGGTAGGCAGCTTGAGGTGAATCGGCTGCGTCGGGCCCTATAGATAGCGAAAGCGAGTCAAGGTCTGTGTGGGCTGTCCTGGGTGGCGAATCCTCGTAGACTGAAGAGACATAAGAGTTGTACATATTGTATTTACTTCTTGAGTCGAGACCACGGCTCCGATGTGGGTAGACAGTCTCGGGAACTTTGGGAGGAACTAGAGGAAAGGTCATGTTGTCGGTCTTTTGACTGATTTTTTGGGACCTGGCAACCGGCTGCACAGGAGCATGCTGTCGATTGACCGGTGCGCCTGGCACGCCTGGACGAAGGTCTGTACCAACACCAGGACGGACTTGTTTGGTGCCTACCAGCACATTTGATGGAAGACGTGCCGAAGAGCGCGGGGGAAAGTGGCTGAGGCCTTGGATAGTGGCAACCGGCTTTGTGGATTGTGGCAGCCTGCTGCTTTGAGGGTAGTGAAAGCGGTTGTCAACAGTGCCTCCAGGGGATGGCTGGTGCCGATGGGAGTCCATTGGAGTGGTGTAAGTTGTATCGAACGAGTGTCAAAGGGATTGAGACAGCGATGTATATGGGCTGAGATTGGATGGCCACAAGAGGCCTGGCAAGCATCTGTCTGTTGTTGAAAGAACACAAGGTGAAAAAGAGGAGCATCTGCCACTTGTGTCTCTGGTCGTTCCGTGTGTTGAGTCTTCGCTGCCAGTGTTGTCTTGGCTCTTGTCTTGCAAACCGAGGGATGAGACTGTGTGACACTGGTCATACGCTTCTGGCCATGTCCAAATTGTAATTCCCTTGCCTGTACTGGATTCTATTGTCCAATGGGCAGTCGAGGAGATAAAGAGAGTGTATGTCGATAGTGGAAAGCGCAGCCCAGCCTGATGTGACCTGTAGCAGCGAATCGAAGAACAAGCGAGTGACCGATTCCGAAGGCACAGCCGTACAGAATTGTTGCAGGGTCAATGAGCAGAATTGAAATAGCCAAGAGAGCAAAAAAGTGTAGGCAGAGCGGCGGACAAGGCGAGAAGCACTACTCTGGGCACGAGGGCCGAAGGGAATGAATGAGTGTGCTGCTACATAGGCGAGATGGAGAAGGAGGAGGAAGAGCAGGGCAGTGCCTTGCAACGAGGCTAGTTCGCCGTTGAAGCAGATTCCCTAGTTCGGGGATCGTGTTGCCTGGCTATTAGGGCCTGTGCTCGGATTCGCTGGATTGAAGATGAAACGATAGCTTGCATCAATCTGGACAGGGGCATCGTGAAACCTTAATCTGAACCCTCCCCTCGGGTGCGTCAAGGCGTAAGAAGCAGAGGGACGAACGCAGAGGGAGGGAGGGAAAGTCTGCTGAAAAACTTGCAGCCAAACATGAGGTGCCCTTCTCACACACTCGTCGATCAATGCGCGCCCCTGTGTTCGAGGTGTGGTGGGAGCTCAGTCTAGAAACACATATTCTCCTCGAAACACGCGCTCCGCCGAGGTTGTCACGTTGATGTCTGAAAGATAGAGCTGGATAGCTGGTGCAGAAAGACATGCACGATGTGTGGGTCATAATAAGGCCTTGGTTGTTAAGTTTACCAGGCTGTATTTGGGCAGAGCTGTGCACAGGACTTCAACTGTCATGGATGTCCAGGTTTGGGGGATTTTCATCGCCACGAGCGGACTCCGGCAATCTCAGAAATCAGATCAAAAGGGTATTAGCTTAACCTGGAGACTGCTCGTAACTGTGCCGTGGTCCTTGCTGATTAAAGGAGCCACGCGGATAGCACAAACCCCCCTGGCGAAACCTCATCTCCACACTAGGAAGTGTGGCTAGTCCAGTCATTGTGCTAATCAATAATAATACCGGTATTCGTCGCGAGCGTTGATGCAAAAAATTACACGCGAATTAGCCGCGTGTTCATGAATGAATTCCAAAATGGCCAAAACAGCAAATCTGCGGATTTATGAACACACAAATTAGCCGCGCGTAATATTTTGGATTATTGCTCGCGACGACAGAATGCGGGGAGAAATGCTCTGGTTCACCCTGTTCCATTCATCTGAGAGCCTACAGAAACTTGTCCACTGTGCTGATACTACAGGTAAGAATGTTCAAAGTGGGTTGTTTGCACCTTTCTTTCTGCCTGGTGATCGTCAGCCATAGGGCACGCTCCTTCCATGATCGAGCAGAGTTAGGATGAGCAGGAGCAGGATACGGTAGTCAGGTAGGAGCTCGCTGTCGAGTGAGGACAGAGAGTGAGAAGATAGAGCAGCCGCTGTTCACGGCGGCGCTGTGCTCTTGCCATCACGTCTTGACAATGTAAAGCAACTCCGATATCCATTGCTATTTCGTTCAATCTCACTGTGAGACTATCTGTCGTTTATTTTTCCCGCCTCAAGATTTGTCTTCTCCATGACAGTAAACCTTTCTCGACGTCTCGTTGACTAGCTAGCCTCCACAAGAGCCCAGAGAATTATGGAGGAATGCAAAGAGCGGAGTCCTGTAGCAGAGTGTACTACTCCCTCGACGCGGTCTGGTCATCCCCCTGGGACTCCCAAACGTAGGTCCAGTGGCATTGTGTAGCCTGACCCTGTCGTCTCCGGGCGGACCTGCTGCTGACAAGATGACTGGCTCAGCCCCAATATCTCCTCCGCGGCGTCGGTCATCTCTTGCTTTTTCCAAGGTGTTCACTTGTTCCTCACCCAGTAAAGACGACAGCAGCGAGCTCGGGTCCCCTCGGAACACCGCCAGTCTCCCGCTTCGGAGCGCTTCCAACATCAACCGGAAAGGACTGCCGGCTTCGGTCTATCGACACTCCATATCGCCAGGCCATGTGACACGATTGCAACAGAAGCTACTGCAATCTGCCAAGGCGGCACTGAGAGTGGACATGGCGTTCGCCGCATCACCAACGGGCTCAATTGGTACAAGGCTGCCTCCAGACACATTAGCAAGACCAAGGCCAAGTGTGACAGAGTCGTTCGCTAGTGCTGCTGGTACGCCAAGCCGAATCGGCTGGAGGTTTTCTGTTGCACCAAATGCCATAGCCGGCTTGGATCAAGACGTGCGAGAGCCTGTCGAAGGCTATTTGCCGACGTTGCCGACCAATCTCCCTACTGTTGCTCTCGATGAGGGCGAATTGGTTGGTGATGAGCCTGTCAGCAGCGGCTTCACTTCGCCTATCGTAAGCCAAGCCGCTGACACAGATGCTGTTGATTTTCTTCCGGCCTTGCCCTCGAGTCCACCAGTGAGGGAAAGTGTGGAGCGTGACCAGACAGAGCTCTTTGGCACAGCCCATTCGGACACAGAGCTCGAGGGACCGATGACGGGCCTCAAAGTCAGTCCCGATGAGGAGAATGGAGGATGTGCATTAGAGGAATCACCGACAGTGGCTCATCTGAAGAGGATGTCTGCTGATGCCATGGGTTCGGGATCATCGGACAGCAATGGCAATGTGCCGATTGTACTCTCTGAGACAGCAGAAGCGGCTGCTGAATCTGCAAGGGCCAAGAGGGGGCTGCTCAGGAATCTATTCGGCCGAAGGGAGAGTCGAAACAGCACCACACCAAGGGAGCAGATTCACGACAGTTCCGGGTCATCCAAGAGCCCTGGGATATCTTGTCCAGACCCAGCTTTGCATCGACTGATCGCCGGTGGACACTGTCCAGACCCGTCGGTGCACCTCCGACACCCGTCGCCGCTTGCGCTTCAACATGGTCTTCCTATCACGCCCGAGGCTGTGATGGGGTGGCCACACTATACGCCAGGTGTGGTGCAGGGCGGCTGGTATCCTCCACCACCTATCCCTTTCCATCGAGCAACAGCGACGGGCAGTCCGATGCCGTTCGCAAGAGCAAGGCCTCGACGGTTTGCTTCTCAAGAAACGGACATGGCTTATTCCAGGCCGTCGTCACGTTCCCACTCTTCAGCACCCCGTCGGGGGCCAGCGACAGAGAACAGGCATCGACCGGACACGCGTCACGGTGGGGGTGTTCCTGTGATGGCGACGGAGCACTTTCAGCCGGGGTGGTACTATGCTCGACCATGCTCGAAGTCGAGCGAGCATGTTAACCTAATGGCATACTCGTTCTCGACGGCGGCAGCAAAAGTGGGGGGGCAATCTTCGGCACCTGACTGTCGCATCCGGGATTCTTACCGGACAGACACACTCACACCACTGGCACGGCCACCTAGTCGATTCCGAAAGACTGGAATTGGGGCCATGAGCAGCGGTGGTGGCGTCAATCGCTTCTATGGTGATGTGTGGCCGGATGGTCGGGTCCCAGGCCAAAGGCGTCCCGGAAGGGTGAGGTCGAGAATGATGATGCATGACAATGTTCAATTCCGCAGCAGTCCGCCCCGGCCGGCGCAACGAATGCAAAGTCCGCACAAAAGGAGACGGCCGCGGGAATTCGAAGACGAGACATTGGCAATGAGCGGACACGGCGACAACTTGCAGCCGCGGCTTGACAAGGACGAAGGGTTGATGGAGGTCGACGATGAGACGCGGGCGGCAGTGAGAATGAGCGTGTTCGGGTCAGATGTGCCTGAGGTACTACAGAACGAGGCGGGCGGGCTCAAGGAACTCAGTCCTAATGTGATGACGTGGCGCAAGGGCATGAGGCAGCCGAGCAAGAAAAGACGACCAAGTTATTGGGACGGCGATCTCAAGCAAGTGAGGGAGAGCTCGGCTGGTGGCGGTGGAGGGATGAGGTCTGGTGGTTGCGGGCACGAGGTAATGGGCGGTGCATCAGAAGGCATGGTGCAACATGGCGGGCCAGAGAGACGGGTGTGCACGAGCCCTGCCAAGGCAGAGATTGAGAATGTGGAGGAGCAGGCTGGGCTGATTGGCTTTGAGGGGGAGAGCGTCGAGGGTGGGGTGGGAGAGCAGATGGAGATTGACCGCTGGGGCTAGGTATTGGGTAGTGGCAGTTGAAATATGGTGCATGGAGTATGTTGTGCATTGGAATGCTGGAGGAAGTGGTGGATATCGTTGACTGGTGAATAGCTGATACTTGACTATGACAGAGAGGCTCCATCCAGTGTCAAGACGCGTGGACGGGGCTCGGAGCGTCGGGAACGCGAGACGAAGGTGGTGAGAGGATGGTTGGACGAGGTGGACGGGGGTGTTGGAGGATAGGCATTGGTAGGATGAGGATGTGCGGTATCTTGACTCTTCGTATCCCCATCCCGTTCTTCTAGGCCTAGCTCTCGACGCACTTTGACTATCTCATCTTCGGCCGCTCTCATCTCGGCCATGATGGTCAACAGCTCTGGGATCGTCGCAGCGACGGAGTGAGTGAAGTGAGACTGACACTGCCTTAGGGCAGGCGGAACGAGGAGCCCGAACCACTGGAGGGGGTTGTGAGTCTGTGGCTGATTCTGTCTTTTTTCTTTTTCTTTTTCCTTTTCCTGGTTCTGTTCCTGGTCCTGCTTCTCGTCGGTGTCAGATGACGCCTTGCCGGCAGTGCCAATAGTGGTAGTGGTAGTGGCTGTGGCTGTGGCTGTGGCTGTGGTTGTTGTGGAGGCGGCTGTGGTCGTGGTATAGAAGGATGTCGGCCACCCGCGCATCTGCACGCGCCTCGTCGCCCTCATGCGCCCATCGTAAGCATCCTCGCCGTAGCGGCGGCCGGCGCCGAGAGTATGTGCGGCGCTGCGGTTGGCGTGGGCAAGCGCAAGGAACCCGCTGGCCAAGTGCGTCGACAGCTGTGCACGCAGCAGAGTGTACCGGTCCAGCAGGTGCAGGTACTCGGTCAGCAGTGCGTCAAGCTGTGACTCTGTCGCTATTGCTGTCTCTTCCTGATGATCAGCCATTGTTCTGTGTGTGTATGTGATAATGTGTTAGACTTCAGATCTGACAATTCTGAACACGTATAACGCAAGACACCGCAAGGTTCATCAATTCACATCTTCCAGTATATTTATTCTAAGTCTGAGGCAGACGACAATTGATTGATCTACCATATCATAATTCTTTGCTGGGTTTTTTTGTTTGTAATCATCATCTAGATATCTATTCATTCCTGTCACTGTCTACCTACCTACCTGCCTGTCTGTCTGTCTGTCGTCGATTGCCCTGGCCTCTCCCTCCTTGGCCCTTTCTCCCTCTACCTCCCATCTCCGCAATCATATTGTATTGTCAGATCAGATCACATCAAACAGCATTTTAAACATCATTACCATACACAATGGCCTCTGCAGCCGCCCTCACCGCCCGGACAACCGACATCTCCCCCTTCACCATCCGCTCCCTCTACCGCGCCCTGCTCCGCCAGTCTTCACAGTTTGCCAACTACAACTTCCGCGAGTACGCCCGGCGGCGGACCCGCGATGGCTTCCACGACAATGCAGGGGTGACTGATGAGCGCCAGCGGCAGGAGCTCGTGCAGCGGGGGTTGAAGGAGTTGCAGATGATGAAGGTCTGGTTACACCCACCCTCTCTCTAAATTACAGGATGGGAGATTTGACAACGCTGGTGGTGGTGGTGATGATGATGATGATGATGATGATGATGATGATGATGATGATGATGATGATGATGATGATGATGATGATGATGATGATAGTGATGGTAATGGTAATGGTGATGCTAATTCTGATGGCAGAGACAAACGGTTATTTCACAGTTTTATCAACTCGATCAGTTGGTAGTCGAAGGCGGGGGACCACCTGTGAGTGTGACTCCTCCCTCCTCAGGATCTGTTGAGACTAGTTGACTAGTTGACTACCGGATTGACCGCTATGGCTAATGGTATGTGTCTGACCCAGGGCAAAGAAGGACATGACAGTGTAGTGATCTCAATGTGAAAAGCTGAATGCAAGAGGAAACCAACAGATTGAAGCTAGAACATATGGTTTGAACGGATTGGAATGGATAGCATCTGTTCATCCGAATCCCTCATGTACTCTAGACTAATGAATGGCTGTACAATCATCAACAAGTTAAGAGACACTTGAAACGAGTACCCACGCCGAAGGAACTATGACTTGGATCATCCATTTTCTTCATCATGACAGCTTTGCACGGATCCGGGAGGGTTACGTCCTTCCTTGCTTAATACCTACTTACTTGCCAGACTGAATATTGGCCATCTTGTTTTATGTCGCCGGGTATATATAACTCCATGTTGCATTCCCCCCCCTTTCCCATCTCATTACATCATAAATCTACCGTTTTTGTGTCCTTGTCCCTGGTTCAGATGCCTGTCCAATCAAAGCCATGGGTATCAAACAGTCCTTGCTCACTCGCACACCTTGCCGAATGCTGCGTCTTGAAGCCTATATGCTGCAGCTTCAGGATACTCTCAATCTCGAATATCCATCGTCATCATGGCCGAAGGCCAAAGAAGGGCTTCGCCGGCACGCTCTCTCCCTCTCCGACCTTGCTGCCATCCTCGCCTATGGAGACAACTGTCGGAAAGGCTCTCCTCTTCCCTTCTCGCGCAGCGGGGCCAATCGCGGCGAGACGCCAGGGAAGCGGGTGTCATCGTCCATCTGGAAGAAGACCTCACCTTCTTCATCGTTCTTCTTTGCACTTAGCCCGGGGCTAGATATCGTCCGATCAATCCGGCTCATCGTATTCGACACATTACGAACGCTGTTGCCACGTCCGCCATTCAACTCGTAGAAGTCTGTCCGCCCGAATTGCATCTTGGCCATCGCCTGCGAGATCCCAGACGTCACTGCACTTTTCGGCATTTCCGTCAGCATCCACGATTGCTGAAGTGGTGATCCGACATGACCAAAGCCCGTCGGGTTGCCACTTTCCACCGCCGCTGCCGCTTTCTTCTCTCGCTGTTCTGCCCACAGATGACTGAATCTCGACGGACTGCCTGATGCCGGAGGCGAGCCTACTTTGCTGGCCGATCCACTCGGGATGGCCACTCCGTCCTGTTCCGGCCTTGACAGCCGCTTGAACTTTTCCTGTGGCGTCAAGATGTCGTTGTGCAGGCTGTTGGGTAACAAGTCTGCTTCTGAATCAAGCGGATCTTGCCAGTCCAACGGACCGTTCGTCCGAGGCACACTTGCAGAAATCATTCTCGGGTTGCTCGCCTTCTGCGAATGCATAATCCGCTGACCAATCGACTCCTCGTTGTTCTGTGGCGACGCTGCAAGTGGCGACGCCCCACGCAAGTTCGAGCCCGGCTGAGGGCTTCGGAACCCAGTGCTATCGGCCGGGCTTCCCATTTGTCGAGAAAGCGATGACGCCGGCGATCTCATGCCGAACTTATCAGGCGCTGATTGTCCCAACGGTCCGTACTTAGCAATATACGACACGCCATTGGAATCAAATGATTGAGGCAGCGGCGCATCCAGCGCTGTCCTCACTTTCTCCACCGGTGACCTGGGAAGCAACGAGTCACTGGGCGGTGAGCCATAGTGCGATAAAGGCGGCGAGTTCAAAGCAGAGTCCAACACAGTCAGGTTCGCATACTGGTTGTATCGGTCTGGAAACGCGTCTGCATCTTCCGTGTCAGGCAAGGGGAAAGGTGGATTGGACAAGAACGGGCTTGGGAAGTGTGGCTGCTCGTCCAGGTTGGGGAAGTGCATTGGCTCGGGTCTGTTGGCCCGGCCGAATGCGACTGAGCCCATGGCAATCCCCGCCTCGAGATCACTCCGGTTCACCCGCCTCCCATCTGGCAGGTAGTGCGCGAGCGCGCATTTGGCCCCAAACTTACAGTTTCCCTATTGGTATAAGTATCCGTGCTCGACCTGTGATAGTCGACATACCTTCATGAAATACTTGCACGGTGCCTGATGTGTCGTCGGATCAAGCGAATGGGAAAAGGGGCAGGCATTGCCTGCTTGGCACGCTCCCTGCTTGAAGAACTTGCAAGGTACATGTTTGGTGTCTGCACACAGTAAGCCACATGAGCCAAGATAGATCAATCAATCTCGACACGTACTCTTGCTTGGAGCCCCCGGCGGACTCCGGGCGAGGTCAAAGCCCGGCTGGGCAGATGCGATACCTCGATTTCTGTCCGCGCCGCCAAAGAAGCTCCCGCCCGCCGGCACCGGCACTGCTCTTTCAGATGCTCCGTTGCGGGAGTTGGTCTGGTTGAGCAAGCCATTGGCCGGCCTAGGCGCCGCCTGAGAGTTGGTCGACATCCGCGACATGGTGCACAAGAGCGGCGTTGACGGCCATGCAATCTGCACACGCACTATCCACCAGCGGCAATGCTCATAACGAGCACGGCTTTGCCCCAATCGCCTGTCTCTCACGACCTCTAATAGGAGATACAGTGGGAGAAGGTGCAACTGCGTCGAGGGCCGAGATAGTGATTGCGGACGGGCAATCAGGCAACAAGCACGACTGTGTCACGAGTGGAGGGCGGCAATGCACGGATATCGGTACTCTAAGGTGCAATTTTGACCCCACGTTACTGCTTCGTGGCGTGGGGGATCTTTGGTACTGTAAAGAGAGGGGTCAGGGAGGCGATCTTTTATATAGAGGAGGAGCGAGTGCACCCCAGGATAACAAACGCCGCCTCTGCCTGGTTCAGCGAAGACTGGAGAGCCGCGAGCGAGCGCGGGCGCGAAGGGCGCTGATCAGATAAGTCGCCTTTTATCTCGAGTCCACTTATTACAGTATTAGTAGACCTGGTGGGGACCCGGCGCGTTTGAAATTGGCTCATCGCCCACCCATGTGCCAAGAAGCCTCTCCACACTGCTGCTCGTCATTTGACGGTTAAATCTCACAATCCCGCCGCGTAAACTTATTCCGTGTTATCTGGTCAGGAGGTATGCGACTGTCGGCGTAACATGGGGAAGCTGCAATGGACCTCTCCTTTCTTTATCAAACAAGAACCATTCTCCGTCTCAGTAGGGCAGGAGCAACCCCGCTCCGTCCAAGTCGGACTCAGATCCGGAAAGTGTCGATCGACTCACGCTCATTGCTGGCGCGGCCGCCGCCATCACAACCAAAGGATGATGTTGACTCAAAGACTAAGTTCTTCCGGCCGCAGGCTGAACGACGGGCTATGGCAGCAGCAGGCGAGCCAGAGCCAGAGTTGCCAAAGCCCGTGATCACAAGCACCATCACGCCTGATGAGCAGCGCGCCTTTGCTCGTCTCCATGAAGTTGCCCTTCGGCAACAAGCTGGACTGCCACCTTGGGAGAGTGGCCGACTGAATGGCAACCCAGAGAGCATTTTCGGACTCTTCGCCGGACCAGGCCAGCGTCGACATGAATCTCAACCTGAGGGCTATGAAGCAGAGCACCCTGGTTCAGGTGACTTCACCCCCAATCAGGCCAGCGTCTACTCTTGGGCCAAGGAAGGCTATCAGCAACTCGAGGCTGTAACCACCACACAGCCAAGATCCGACCCAACAGAGGATGCCGTTGCCAAGTTTTGCAATCATCAAATGCGTGACTACTATCGAAGTTTCAACGAGGCACTACACTCGACCACCGTCTGCAGAGATGTGGCTGTGCTTGACATCCTCCAGAAGCAGATATTCCCCCTTCTCGAGCTGATAAGACCGCCTTCGCCTTCTCCTTCTGCTGAACCGAGCACCGCATCTGGCTCGCTCAACGGCCAGATCTCAGAATCGCCTAGGCCCAGCAAACACTCCAAGGTAAAGAAGAAGACGAAAGCCAGCCACTCTTCCGTCAACGAAGCCATCCTCACCCTCACCTCCACATCCAACCCCACCGCCTCACCACTGGCCATTGTCTCTCGCCTCTACCCTGCCGCCACCCTGCTTGCCCTCCGTCTACTCACCAAACACCAACCCTTGTCGCCTATGACCTCTTCTCTCCTCTCCACCATCCGCGACCTAGGCCCGACCTCGTACGTTCTGGCCGCCAATACCCATTTCTACAACACTTTCCTCTTCCTCCGCTGGAATGTGTCCTCCTCGCTCTCCGAAATCTGCGCCCTGTTGAGCGAAATGGAGCGCGGCGCCGTCGAATTCGACAAGGGCACCGCTGCATTCCTAGCTGATGTCGCCGAGGAAAAGGCGCGTGATCTCTACACGGCCGGAAACGATGATAGAGCAGCGCTAACAGCAACCACGATGACGAACTTGGGCGTAGGCAGCGGAGAGAGACGAGGCGCGCAGTGGTGGCGCAGGCAGCAGCAAGAGAAATGGTGGCCGCGCATCGAGGAGTGGCGAATTCTTATTGCCAGGAGATTGGAGAGCAGTGGTATCAGTAGTGATGAAGATGGCATGAGGGAGCGTCCCTACAGCAGCTTGATGAGTCAAAGGGCTGAGGATCGTGGCCTGGGCCGTTGGGCGAGTCCGGTCTGGCTTTAGCTCCAGAATTGCAGAGGAATTTAATACAATGTAACAGTGGAGGCGACGATTCATTGATTGGATGAATGAGTGAATGATTGGATATTCCTCTCCACCCACCTTCCATACGATCATCTCAGATATAGATGCAGCCATATCTACTGGTACTGTATCGTGTTCTTCATTTTCTTGATCTTCACAGCCAGCACGACTTCCGCTTCCGTCTTCCTCGCCCTTCTTTGCTTCTTCTGCTTCCGCTTCTTCTTTTTCCTCATATTCTGCTCTCTTGTTTTTCTGTTGTATGGAAAATTGTGGTTGTCATGCCGAGGTACAGCATCATCAGTGGTATTCGCGCGCCAAGAGACTCATCGTCATCTTCGTCGTTGTTGGATAGTTCTCTGTTGTCATTTAGCAGGCCTGAGTCTGAGTAGTCTGAGTCTGGTTCCACCGTAGGATAATTTTCCTTTTCGTTTCGGACTTGCTACTGCTGCTGCTGCTGCTGCTGGCTGTTGTTGGATTTGTTGTGTCGATAGGTAAAGGAGGAGGAGGGTTGGTCGGTCGTGGATTGCGTGAAAGAAAGATGCAATACACTTATTAGGTCAATTTTATTGCTAGCAAATAGGAAGGTACCAGATTGGCAATTGCTCAAGTACTCCACGCATTCTGGTGATGGAAGTTGATAGAGTCCGCTCGGATTCCTACTCAAGGAGAGAGGAGAGAGGAGAGAGGGGCGAGATGCAATTTATACCCCAAAGGCGAGGTGATTCATCCTATCCATTGCCTCTATATACCAGGCTAAAGTAATCAAGCGATTCTATCATAACTCGTTCCCTCATCGTGCACATTTCCAGCCTTGGCTTTCCGGCGGCCAGTAGAGCTCATGAGATCAAATAGTCTGTTCTTTGCAGGGCCGTCGCGGCTGGCCGGCAAGGCTCTGGGCCTCTCTTCGACTAAGTCTAAAGACCCATTAGAAGAGTTATTAGAACTCGTCATAACGCGATGTGTGTCAGCTTCCCGGTCAAGGGGCGGCCGTCGACGGTCCCAGAGTGAGGCTGGGCTGAGCGGCGTGGTGACTTCTCCTATGTCGATATCGGCCCGAGCTTCGGGATAGGCTGAGTCTAGAGGCTGTGGCAGTGCTGTCAGCTCTGGGTCATTTGCTGCAGTGACAAAATGATCTTCAAACACATTGGTGCGATGTTGCTGCTCGGAAAGGATTTGCTGCCACTTTAATTCTAGCTTGCTGTCAGGCTTCTCCGCTTGCTCGGCACTTGAAAGGTGCTTCTTGCTTCGATTGTGCAGGTCAAAACAGATGGAGCCAAAGTCATGCAAAATAAAGTTGTCTGCGGTGTCTGGTAAAGTGTCTGGTGTGTTTGCCACCCAGAGAGCGGCCAAGTCGGCGAGAAGCTTGGTATGGTCAAGGAGATAAGGCAGGCTCGGTAAGCCCTCTCGAGAAGTGAGGGGCAACCGGCCTTTGATCTGTCCGGGTGCAGCGTATTGGGGCTCCAGAGACATCGAATCGAGCTGAGAGGAGCTTATGGCACAGATGTTGTCAATGAATGCTTTGAATTCATTTGTGGACGCGGCCAAAAACTTGTTCATGGGCTCCATCCATGTTTCTTTGGTTCCGAACTTGATCATATTTGCAAGGGCGTTGAGTGATTTGGCGATCAGGGTGAATGTACGCTTCGTACCATCAACCACGTGTTCTGTCCAGAGTTAGCCGGGAGCGTAGAAATTCCAGAGGCTGTCTGACTCACCAGGCAGAAGACCAAAGAACTTCGGATTCAGGATGGCGGGACAGAAAAAGCGCAAGAAGAGGAAGCCAGAGACACTGGTATACTTGACCGTTCGAATGAAAGAGCCATATCGGTCTTCGGCACACGACCGAATATGCTTAAACAGCAGCCTAAGGCCAGGTGGACACTGCGCTGCCGACCTTGAGATATCTCTCCAGATAGCACTGGTCCATTGTAGCAAGTTGATCCAGTTCCTGTCCAACTGCTCGGAAGACTTGACGCGCGTAGGGTCGACCTCGCAATCAGGGTCTCGCCTTGCGATGGCGCGAATGGTTTTGCCAAGCACGGACTGGAGGTAATCACTGCCGAGTCGTCGCATGTGGGCATCAAGTGCCTTGGTGACGAGAGAATTACCTCTGAAAAGGAGATTGGCTTCCATGGTAGCAGAACGACTGAGGTCTCGCACAACGAGTTCTCGATGTTCGGGAGAATCGTAGGAATCATTCGACTGCAGCCTTGCACTGAATCTCACGCGGTTGGGAGGAGCCTCGCGATAAATGCCGTCAATCTCCTCTTCGATAAGCATGCTGAGCCACTCATGGGTGTGATCACTGGCCTGATAGATGTCCAGAAGCAAGTCTGACAACTGCTTCAGCTCCGATCCCAGGACCTGTGACAATTGAGGGGTGAGGCTGCTGGTGAAATTGTTGAGCATGGATGAGAGCTGGGTATACTCGTCGCTCATCAGAACCACTGTTTCCCGCAGTGCGATCCGCATGAGCATAGAACCGACGAGACGGTCGTTGGAGTCGAGAATTGGCCAACGCTTCTCAATGCTAGTGTGACACTCGAGCTCGTCCACTGGGATATCGACCTTGCCCAAGATGGCATCATGGCTGGATATTTCAATGCCACCGAGCCCCGATAGGTTGCCGGCTTCACCAGACAAGTCATAGGGACCATGAGCAACCATTGTCCACTCTTGTTCACCGGGATTACCAACGCGCACAATGACGGCGATGTGACTGAGGACTGAAGGCAGGTCCTCAAGGACAAACTCACTGGCCCAGAAGACTGAAGACTGGCAGGGTTTGATCGAGGTTCGGGCGCGCAGATCTTGGCCACAGACAATATCGGCATAGACATCGACGGGCTGGTGCAGAGCGGTTGTCGACTTGCGATTGGTTTTGACAGCATCAGACACTTGCGATTCCAGAATGGAGCGATTGAAAGATGCCTCGACGATCTTGACTGACACTCGACGCTCAACTCTGAACATTCCTGAGAGATCCTGGTCGATGAACTGTTGTTCGGGACCATAGAGTTCCGGTACTGTAAGGGCACGGAGTAAGACGAACCAGGCCTCGAAGGTGGGCCGCGACTCAAAACGCAGAATTGTAGGTCTCTTGAGTCCTGCTGCAGGACTACTGACGGTATACTGCGGATAGATGGCAATACAGTAATCCATGTTAAGCAAAGAAGCGTCCAAGCGTTGGACGGCACATCGCACTAGTTGGGACAATGATATCGAGCCTGAGCCTGAGGAGGGCTCTTCCTCGGACAATAGCTTGAATGTGCCATCCTCGAGTAGCTTGCAAGTTACACGACACCAGAGACCAAGATCCTCTGGCGGGCTTTGAAAGACATTTCCGTGGTGATATGCCATCATCTGGGAGCCGGATGGCAGAGGCCCATTCCATACCAGGCTCTGGCCGACCTTAATGGCCGCGCTGGATTTATTGCCGGTGAAGCCAGACTTGCGCCGCTGACTTGTCGACTTGCTGGACGTGATGGCAACTGCTTGAGGCTTAGTCATCTTATTGTGAAAGCCTCGCGGTCTCAAAGGCTGCCAGCAGAGAAGCGCCGCTAGCCAAGAATCAAACGTTTCCGGCACTGAGGGCCGTAGCCGATAGCCGGTGCCGCACGATGCCACGAGCACACTGAGATAGGTGCTCTGCGTTTCCGCATCATAATGTGTTCGCACCGTGCAGCCGCGTAAATCGGCGATTAGCACCTTTGCCTGAGCAATATCGCCTTTGACCTGGTACACAAGGCTACCCGACGCCACCTGAATAGAACAGTAGCCCGAAGCCCAAGCGCTGGTGTGAAGAGAACGAAAGAAGAGAATGCCATGCATGCGCCCGCACGTAGTTTTCATCAGCTGCAGGATGCGGGCAGAGTCAGTACTGAGCCAAGGAGGCGATCGAATCCCGCCGGACCCAAGAGAGCTGATGGCGTCGGGCGGAAAGGCCCGGCGCGCGGTCGCAGCGCCAAACCAGTCATCCCTGGCCGACTGAGGCGACGGTGGCAGTCGCACCACCGAAGGGAAGCCAATCGAGCCGTGCTGGTCTTGCAGCTTGGGGACAGCTGATGACCCACTGGT
>QQXO01000036.1:90000-115853 GCA_003709845.1 Chaetothyriales sp. CBS 134916
CGAACCTGCCACTGCAGCCAGTGCAGTACCCCTTATGGTATAGCCCAAGTAGTGCAGCAGCGGAGTTGTTTGCACAGCTCGTGCCGAATAGATACACAAAGTCAGAACCTGAAATCCTAGCATCGTTGTACTTAGCCTGCACCGAGAAGACTTGCTTTCGCTTAACCCAGTGCCCTCAGCTTAGTAAAACCTTGTCACAGCTCTTTTTACATGCCTTGCAGGTTCTGCGCACTTTTCCCGCATAGTCTGTACTTTGCGAAGCTATTGCTGGCATTTCACTGCTATTCTCACGTCTTAGAGCTCCTCTCATGTCTCTGCTATCGTTTGAACCACTCACTACAAGCGCTAGGCTAACGGCCATTCCACCGCCGAAATTAAGGAGAGACCCAAGGGCGTCAGCTGCCCACAGTACCGCAGTTATGACATGGTAGATCAGGATGACAGTGCTGAGGGTGGAACCAAGATCTCACCTACGGGCCTGAAAGCTGCCACTAGAATATACTAGTTAGGAAAGAGGGCGCCAAGCAAATACCGGTCTTGGCCATCTTGCTTGCCACCTCCTAGAATACTAAATAGTACTAGTTAATTGCTAATTATTTGATGGAAGGCTGAAGTCGGAACCGGCACCTCCACGTGGGCGCGCCCGGAAAATCTGCTGTTCACAGCAGAGCCAGCACAGAAAGACGTACTGGGACTTTGTGTGCAGTAAAGCTGGAGCGCCGAGTGCAGTTACGACAAGTTGGCCCCAGTAACAGGGAGTTTAAGACTGTGTTTGATTTACGGCACTGTTATCAGCCTCATGTACGACCATTTCTATTTCTGTACGACTATCTTGCGCAATCGATTCTGTCCACTAAAAGTATTGGAGACACCATGTAAATTGTGCGTCCGATTCTGTGACATATTGAAGAATAGACGTAAGACAGCAGGGAGCCAAAAGATTAGGGAGACAATGTTCATACAAACCCGCCAGATTTCTTCCTGAGAAAGGGTATTGCGCTGAGCAGGTACGGTAGTGGTCATTAAATGGACATAGGTCGTCTACTACATATACATAGTTAAGTCAACTGTATCACGCAGTATTGTGTAGTCGCGGCTATTTTGGAGGATTCGTCATCATCATCATCCTTCCACGAGGTACGCTACTGTCCTTGATCGTCAAGTCGCGTGGTGGTAGCTGACAAGCTATCATGGCATTCATCGTTGCTAGACACTCACTTGATATGATAGCCCAAAAGGTTCGCACACGCAAATCGTGCCGCTGTCACACGTTGCATGGACTGGGATGAAGCGAACAGACCGTCGGACAATTGGTCAGACAGAGTTAGATAAACTATCGGACGGACACATGGACGCGCACGCACACACAGAGACAGACGGTCAGATGAACGGACGGACTGACTGACTGACAGATTGGCAGATGGCGTTGTTTCACTTGTTGTCGGACATTTGCTTCCATCTGAGTGGTACGTTGACTTATATTCTCGACTCGGTTGGACGATCAATTATCGTGTTCTTACTATAAATACAATCCGTCGTTGCCGCGCTGTTCCATGCCAGGGTCACACCGCATCCTTCAGAGACAACTTAAACTAATGATGGGTAGGATTTTAGGTCCACATCTGTTGTTGCGCAGAGTGGTAGCAGAAAGGGTTCAAGGCCATCTACTCACTGAGTTAGGAAAGAACAACAACTGTACGTAGTATGTCAAGTTTTGACAGATTAACGTAAAGAAATGTCGATCACTTGTCAATGATAAGCAGAAGGCACCCATTCCTGCCATTTTTGCCAAGCTGTCCATGTCGGACCCCTCCAAATACGAGAAACGATGATTAGAAAAAATTGACGGCTTGCTGTTTGATACACATTAGAAGCGGTCTGGCGATCAAATTGATCAACCCGGGTCTAGAGCGCGAAAGGCTGGCTGTACAAGCTTGCCGCGACCCGGCCCCCCGCGAACGGCCTGCGCACTGTCCACCGCCACAGACTGTGAGGTGAATGGGGGCGCCTTGCATGAACGAAGAAATGATAATGAGCAACGCGAGGAAGTCAAGGGGAACAGCACTTATTGCTATTGGTGCTGGATTTCATTTTTATTCTTAGGCGTTCAGTTCAGGTTTGTTACTACTGCACTTTTACACCAACGTCACTCACCACTAGCTGGGGGCTGGATTCAAAGTGGGGAGGAAGGAAGTGTCGGAAGCAATTGAATGATAGCATAGTACAGGATGCACAAGCATGCATCAAAAACTCCATCTCAACCTCATTTGCTTCCTCTCAGCCCTCGTTTAGTGGCTTGAGCTGGGGGGGATTTGGGGCCTTGCTCCTGCGGTGCTCTCCATTTTGGGGTCTCCTGCGCCTCGCTTGCGATGCACCACGGCCTTGAGCCAAGGCCTACCCTAACTACGGTAGTGCTCCCTACTTCTACCCTTGTCCCTTCTCGTCCTAGTTCTGAGTCCTTCCAAGCAAATTCATCATTCTAATTATACCAGGCCAGCCTCGCAACTTCTCCTCTGTAAAATTAGTGTCTTTCGGTAGAAGCCAGTTCCATTTTATAACATACAGTGATTGTCCTTTTCTACGATCATCCTTGCAGGGGTGATCCGGCCAGACCGTGACGCTTTCTTTCCACAACTGGACCTTTCAGCAGGAACAACAGCAGGAAGAGTGCTGAGACATCATTGGGTTTTACGTATCTCATGGTTACTGTTGGTGCCCCTAAAGAGCACTCCCGGAGGAACGCTAGGGCCACCCATTATCCATCAGCCCCCTAAAATCCTATTTACCGCCCGACCTTCACAGCCGACGTTAACTCTGCTCCAGCAACCGCTAGTTTATTATTCTCCGGTGCTGCAGTGCCTAGCATCCTCATTGCAGTCCCATTTCATTCAATCCATCAGCCACACATAAGCACCAAATACCACCGAAAACCCAGGACTACAGAATTCTCCCTGACTTCTTGTATCCGATCTTCCCAGCTTTTCATATTCATTATATGCTTTGCTTTATGATCCCATGCGTCGAGAGAAAGGGGACGTTGTTGTTGAACTTTGGAATTGAAGATTAGAAGTGAGGGCAAAAGTGTTGAAACCGAAAGAACGCCGAAAAAGTTAAAAAGTACTATAAACGGTCTTATGGTTTTGGTATCACCGTCATGACTATTGGAATGACCGTGATGGCGAAAGACTCACTGACAACATCCTCATCGTCGTAAGTCTGGCCATTTTTCACTAGCTAGCTTCCTTTCCTTTTTCCTATGTGCTTTTCCACTTAAGACATAGAACCAAATGAGTTGACATTGAATGAAAAGGATAGTAACAACAATGCAAACATCACCGTTGCCGTTACCATTGACGATGACACCGTCTGTATCGGAAGGGATGCCCACCACCATCACTGCTACTGCTACTGCTACTGCTACGGGGACAACCAAATCGACTGCCGTCAACTCCAGCAAGAAGGCCAAAGAAGATGCAAAAACGAAACCGATCAAATTGCGGGCTGCTTGTAACAATTGCTTTGCTGCAAAGGTATGTTTCTCGTTCCTAGACTGTTGTTGTGAGGGCAGAAAAACGACCGTCGAAAATTTCCTTTCCATCTTTCCACTGACAGATCAAATTGCAGGTAAGGTGTAATGGCGACAAGACTGGGTGTGCACGGTGTGTGGAGAAGAAGCTCAGCTGTGTCTACAGCGAGTCCCGGGTTGGCAAGGTGGTAGGCAAACGCCGGAAACGACCGGTGGAAGAAACAGCGATTGGAACGGTAGATTCGGAGGCGTGGGTTATCAAAGATCAGAAGCCATTGCCGTACTTGTGTTCGATTCCGTCGCCAGCGACAACAAATTGGTCGGACGGGTCTTCGACGACGACAAACAGCAGCACAACAACGATGACAACAGCGATGACAGCGTCATCATCATCATCGGCAAAGAGACATTGCTCTGATATCAACTGGACCTCGTTTCTGGTGGATGACGCACAACAAGGCGAAGAGTATTTCAACCCGGACGAGTCAACAGAGGTGCTACAGAGTATTGACCTGGCAAATCACAGCAATTCGATATCGAGTCTAACTGGGAATTGTGACGGCGGAGGGGATGACAGCATGCTGGCACCATTGTATGTGCAGTATGGCCTGCCCACACCAGTGATGAGCCCACCACAACTCAACTACCTGTCTCCCGCGGTGTTGGAAGCTAGGCCAATGTCGAGACAGGCTTCACTCGCATCACAAAATTCGAGTGTGACACATTCGAACTCGAGAGTACCGCCGCCGCCGAGTTTATCATCCTCTTCTTCTACCACTTCCACTTCCACTTGGTCGACTTCATCAGCAACACCGGAGCCAAGCCAACAGCATGATCATCATCACCGTCATTATCAACAGCAGCAACAGCAACAGCAACAGCAACCAGAGGACGACGAGGAGATGATCTGCATCAAGCTCCTGGTGCACCTGAAGAAGAATTGGAGTCTAGTGGCGAGCCCTCAAACGTGGAGCAGCAGTAGTAGCAGCAGCAGCAGCAGCGAGTTGCAACTGGAGCTACTTAAGACAGCGAATGCGGCCGTGCGGCGGCTTCTACACTCGTCCTCTCGCAAGCGAAACATCCGCACCAACTACACCTGCCACATGCTGCTGTCGAGTATTATGACCTTGCTGATCGGCATTTGCGAACATGTTTGCATGCAACAGCGACAGCAGCAGCCGTATAAGCTGACTGGACACTCACATTCATCGTCGAAGATGCTCCACACACAAGCCAGCGAAACAGCGGTGCTTACATCCGAAGTGAGCAAGTTGCTCAAACGCCAGCCGTTTGATGGCTTCCAGACACTGGGGCGGCACGAGAGTCATCACGTCGAGCTGAATCTGCGATTGCAGAAGGTGCTGGCGAGTCTTTGTAGTCCTACTCATCCTCCTCATGGCGGTGGTGATGATGACGATGGTGATGATGATGGTGATAACTGTCATTCTCAACATCAACATCATCATCAGCAGCAGCAGCAGCAGCAGCAGGATCTGGGCCTGGGCCTGGGCCTGGGCCTGGGTCTGGATGTAGTAGATGTAGAGGATGGGTGTACCAGTATGTAGAAAACAAGCGGAAAGGAAAGATGAAAAAAACGAAAATACCAATAACTTACTTTTTGGAACAAAAATGGCAAAAAGAAGAGACAAGGTGATAAGTTAATGATAATGAGGTGTCAAGTGTGTGCATGTGTAAAAGAAAGAGAGAGAGGGGGGAGAGAATATTGTACTTGTATTACGACTAGGAAGTTAATGGTAATGCATACTAAGCATCATCTACACCTGCGGTTACATCTACTGTCTGGAAAGTGTATGGGTCAAGTCAAGGGACAACAAGGAGGATAAGTTAGGGAGAGGAAGGAAGGAGGGTAGTTGTGGGTGTCTTGTGTTTGTCAAGACTGCCTAGTGATATACATGTTTCTTACCATACACTGAACGAGTTCTGGTGATGGTAAGGAATAGTCTTCTTCGCTTCATTCCTGTTTCCTGTTTCCCAACGAGAGAGAGAGTGTGTGTGTGTGCGTGAGAGAGGGTGTGAGAGAGAGTGTGAGCATGATGGTGTATGGATGACTAGGTTACAGGCGGCTGCCGGGGGGTGGTATAGGGACTGGATGGGCCTCGGTGTTGAAGACCCATTCGTCCAATGAGACGAGGGACTCGTCGCTGAACAAGAGATAATAGTACTTGAGTGTCTCGGCTAGCCAGAAGCTTTCCATGGTGTCCTTCAAGTGGCCGAGACCGCTGGTAACATCGGAGACGGTGGCATGACCTGACGAAGTGCGGGCAGCGCCTTCAACGGCGGTAAACATCTTCCAACCCTTGTCACGCCAGGACTGGTCGCCAGTCA
This sequence comes from Chaetothyriales sp. CBS 134916, assembly GCA_003709845.1. Classification (NCBI taxonomy): domain Eukaryota; kingdom Fungi; phylum Ascomycota; class Eurotiomycetes; order Chaetothyriales; family Domatiomycetaceae; genus Domatiomyces; species Domatiomyces globalis. The sequence goes on from QQXO01000036.1 coordinate 95,873, forward strand.
ATCGATACATGATGAAAACAGACTCGATGGCCTCGGGCCGTAGCTTGTACTCGGAGGAATGTATGATAGTGTAGCCCGGAGGCAGTCTTTCCTCGGCGATACGAGCGGCGACGTACTTGTCGTGGGACAGGGCAACTTTGGGGTGGAAGAGAGTGGAGTTTTGGACGGGGTTAGCATCAGTGGGCTTGGGACCGGTGGTGGTGCTGGTGGTGGTGATGGCGGCGACGGTGGCGACGGCGGCGTGGCCGTCGTCTTCAAGATCGCGCTTCTGGAGAGCACGAGGTGATCTGGCAGGGTGATTGGGTGGGTCAATTTGGCTGTCATGGTTTATGGCTACCCTAAGAGCTTCCTGCTTCGTGTTGAATTCGTCGACGGCCTGGAATCGGCCGTACAGGTAGGGATCGAGGTAGTGATGCCATCTTGTCTCGTTCCATTTACAGGATAATAATGGGTCTTCACAAGGCACAAGCTCGAAAGACTCTGGCATTACTCCCAGGGGGGTGGATTGGTATGCCCAGACACAGGCATCGGTAAGCTTGACAGCAAGGTCCATGTCGGTGGGAATGTTGAACAGCTTGGCGCCGAGGCCAACCATTCCTCCAGCAAAGCATCCCAGGTGGCTGCCTTCCCACACGGTTTCCTCACGGTTAGCCGTATTCTGTGCTTCGGGCGAGATTGTCTTCTTGGCGAGGAAAAGGATGTCGGCCTCATCCTTGGTCATGGGCTGGAAGAGGAAGTCGGAGCGGATGACTTGCATGGCAGTCTCATACATAGCCTTGTACTGGTCATTCAAGCCACCCAGCAGAGCGTGCATCTTGGGGAAGTACTCGTAGGTGGAGTCAGCCCTGGCCGCAAGGCTATACGTCTGACTCTTACTGTGTGGCTCGACGTTGAGACCCTGGGGGCTGCAATCAATATTGAACCTTTCGAGGTCGTCATCATCATCGCCATCGTAGTCTTCGAAGGAGTCATAGTAGTCGTAGTCATCTTCGGGGTTGCGGGCCACATCTTTGCCCAAGTCATCCAGCTTGGCTGCTGCAGCCGGCGTTGCTGGCTCTTCATCCGCTGCTACGGCCGCGGCCAGCCTAGGGGCAGCATCGACTTGGCGCTTGGCCAAGGCCGATCCGCGCTTCGAGGCCTTGGTTGTGTCGGAGCCAGGACTAGAATGGGGTCGTGGCAAACGGTTAATGTCAAGGGGATCGATGATTTTGTCGACTTGAAGCTTTTTGCAGCCGGAAGCATCAAGCTTGACAGGCCAGATTCCAGGGTAAGTGGTGTTCATCTGCCATTCCTGCAACGCATCTGTGACCCGGGCGATGGCGTCATAGTACTTGGCCTGACCGGTCAGCTGTGACAGGCGGGTGAATTCGATGGCCAAAGAGCCGAGTTCGGCCATGACGACATGGGCAGTGGAGCGATGGGGCTGGGAGGAGTAGGATGGCGCCCATCGGTAGTAGGTAATAGGCATTCTGTTGGGTGTGTCGAACGCGCCCATCATCACGTCGGCGAGCTCAATGGCTTTGGTAATGAGGACGGAGTAGCGCTTGCCACTGATGTCGTAGGCCGCGAGCAGGCCGCCCAGATAGCGGATGGTGGTCTCGAAGAGCGGAATGTCCTTGCGCGCGGACGTCTTGAAGTCGATCTTGGCCACCATGTCGATGGCGTCGTTGAACTCGTCCTGGAGGCCCATGATCCACATGGTGTCGAGCGCGTCGACCAGCGTGGCGCCCCAGCCATTGAAGGGATCGGCCGAGCCGTTGGTGATTGGCTTCAGCTCGTCGTGGCCGTACGCGTGTTCCTTGTACCCGGCCCAGGCGTGTCGGAAGGCCTCTCGCACCGCCGTCTGCTTCTTGGCGCGCTCGGTCTTGGCGGCGGCCGACTCGCTGCCAAAGTGATGCTGGATACGTGGTAGCGGCTGTGCCTGGCCGGCTGGCAGTTGCCGGACCTCTTTGACGGGGAAGTGCTCTTTGGGCGGCTTCCAGCGCGCTCTAGGCTTGCCCGACGGTCGCGGCGTGGCCTCGAGGCGGCCATGGTCCTCCTGGACAAAGCTGTCGTCGGCCTGTGGCTTCTGGGTAAGCAGCTCGTCGCCGGTGATGATGCTGGCATCAGTCTCGACCGGTTGAGCGGCCTTAGTGGCCTTAGCGGGTTTAGCGGCCTTAGCGGGCTCCGTCGGCTCAGCGGGTGCCGGTGGAGCTGGATCGAGGTCGAAGTCGAAGTCGAAGGGGCCAGAGGAGTCGTCGTCGGTGTTAGTGGCTGGGATGGGGATGGCAGCGGCCGACCTAGTAGGAAGGAGCGCTGGTCGCGAGGAGGCCGACGACGTGGTCTTTAGCCGCTCATCAGCCGGTCCGTGGAGGCTGCCAAGTTCTTTTAGAGCCGTGCCGGTCAGGTCGTGCCCACTGCTGAGCCGGCTCGACTGGTACACGGCCACCAGGCCAAGGACAGCAAGCACCAGCAAGAGCCGGAAGCGCTTTAGCCGGAACATGGTGGGTGGGAAGGAACGGGCATGACACCACGCTGCACTGCCAGGCATTCAATGGAGAGTGTGATGGCCTGGAAGCTGAGCTGGATGGAGAGTAAGGAGAAGACAGTGCCACGCAATGCAATGGAGTAATAACCATGCAATGTAAGGGATTGCAACCGCCAAGACCCGGGTGGAGCACCCACAGTCCCAACCAAGTACCGGCCTCTATGCAGAGAGCCTTTTGTGTCCTACTTGTAGTAGTTGCACTCTTTGCTAGTATGCAGTCTACAGCCTTGTATCCTGGCAACCTTGTGGGTGGCCACAAACTGCATGATCAAGATCTAGGCCAGCCTCTGAGCTGCTAACTCTAGTACTGTAGATGGCAGGGGTGAGACTTATTAAGCTTTAGAGTTAACTCAGTTTAACTGGACTTGATAGTTTGGCTTATCTACGCATGACTCCGCTTGACTCCGCTTGACTCCGCTTGACTCCGCTTGACTCCGCTTGACTCCGCTTGACTCTGCTTGACTCTGCTTGACTCTGCTTACACCTCTGGTGTCGACATCTGCCCCTGTGTGTGTGTGTATGTATGTGTGTGTGTATATGTATATGTGTGAGTGTATGTGTGTGAGTGTGTGTGTGAGTGTATGTGTGTGAGTGTATGTGTGTGAGTGTATGAGTGTGAGTGTATGTGTGTGAGTGTATGTGTGTGAGTGTCTGTGTGAGTGTCTGTGTGTGAGTGTATGTGTGTGTGTGCATGTGCTTGCATGAGCTTCTGTGCCCTCTCCCACAGTGCCTCTACCGCCATATGGCTGCGTGCCCACCGGTGGCCAGCGCTGGTATGCCGCCGCCACCGCAGCAGCAGCAGCAGCAGCGGCGTGACACAGTACCGCACTCGCGGCCGCATCACCAGCCTGTCACTCTGCCGCCATGTCCTCGACCGCCTTGCGCCAACTCTGCACCAGCACCGCGGCTGCAATCTGATTGACTTCAAGCCGGGCGGAGGACCGTGGACGGCGCAGCTTATCGACGCTCTGCAGCCGACCATCCACGTCGAGGTGGGAACGCGGTCGCCGCGGCGTGCACGAGACCCCACCACGTCGCACTTGCACCCGTCGACACAGCCTCTTCACCGCCACGCTCGCTCGTTGCGTGACTGCTTTGACCCTTCCCGCCAGCTGCTCTCCCCGGACGTGCTTGCCACCACTAACGGCGGCTACATGACGGCCAACAATGCCCTTCTCATCACCGCAAATCTCTCAGGCGCGGCCATGTCCACATCGCGTTTCCTTGGCTCGCCAGCCGCGTACTTCTTCAATGATCTTTACGCCGCGCTCTTCGGCCTGCGCGACGATCTCTTCCGCCATGGGCTCGTGCGTGTTCTCGCCTGGTTGCCCGACCCGATTGTGCGCTCGCTGATGCCGCGAGGCGTCGAGTCTCGCAGCAAACAGTCTATCAAACTCGAGGCCGCCTTTGCCATGACCCAGATTGCAGGCACGGTGCGTGGCACCCCGGCTGAGCCGGACAAGCGCTGGCATGCCTTGGAAGCCGAAAACTACAGCGCTGTGCAGTCTGAGGCCGGTCATACGCCTACCAGCAGACAAGACGTGCCGCCGCTGCCCATGCTCACAGGCCTGCCGCCGGACCCCACCATCTTGCGTACGGCCCAGTATAGCAGCGGTGCGACCTTCATCGATGACTGGCTGCACTTGGATGCCGAGCTCCGAGATAAGTACCCAGACTGGTTTGCCAGCCGTGCCTACGCAAGGCTCCCGCGCCGGAGTAGGCCAATGGAGGATCGCCAGCTCACCAAGTGGCGCACGTACCACGCACGAGCAAGGACGCTCCACACGCGCCACCACAAGATTGCATCTGCCGTGAGCATGCAGCGCGCAGTCGACGCCAAGTACCGCGAGTTGTTTGCCAAGCAAACCCCCCCGGATGAGGACAGCCTGCAGCAGGTGCACAGTCAGGCTGCCCAAGCAAGCGCAGCGCTGCAGTCTTTGAGTCGAGAAGGCCAGATCCAGGCCAAGAAGGCCATTGACGACTACCGCGCTTATGACTCGTCACCAATAGCGCTCGAGTGGAACAAGCGCTCACTCGACCCTCTCGTGGTACAGGCCAATGAATTCAGACCCGAGCAGCCCCTGGCTCTGGTGGTCTTGACGGCCCGACCCGGCTTCCGAATAACTCTTGACACCGACAGCAAGGTCACCTGCTTCGACTACATTCTCAACCTTCTGTCAAGCCGATTGTCCAGCTCGGTGCTTGAAGCACTGCAAACATTCATTCACGGTCCCGTAGACGATTTCATTGAGACAGTGCCCAGCTTGACAGACCCAGTCAAGGGAGGCTGCCTTAATCTGGCCCATCTCCGCGTCCGCTCTCTGCCCGCGGCTACTTTCGTCGAAATTGCCGTCGCGTACGAAAAGTGGCCACTGCGACCCGACACCACCAAGATGATGCTTGACATGTCCAAAGAAGCTACCTTCATACCCGACGATGATTAGCCTTCAGCTTGCATTTTCATAGCCCTCCAATCACCTGCTTCAGCACCTCTTCTGTTGTTATCACCTTGGCAAACTCGTCCTCCAAGCTGCTCAGACTGACCAAGTGCACCGTCTCTGCGTCAAACTTGTCTCCATAGTTGAACGCAGCCGAGGCATCTGAGACAATAGCAAGGCCCCCACCATCCCTGGGCCCAACCATCTCCAGAACGGCTGCCAATCGAACCGTCGTAGACACACAGTGGTCGCTCGAAATTCCAAGGATGAGTAGCTGCCTGATCTTCTGATCTCGCAGCCGCTTCTCCAGATCTGTTCCAATGAATCCGCAGTTGACGGTCTTGGACAGGACGGACCGGTTCCTCTGCCACCGGAGCCGCACAAGCCTGGATTGCATTTGTTGCTTTATCTGGCCAGAGCGGTGATTCTGGATTTGTGCATTTGTGGAAGACGTGAATGATGAAGATGGATTTGGCCCCATCGTCCTTTGCCGCCTTTGCGCGTTGTACTTGCGCGTTGTACTTGCGCGCTGCTAGGAGCAACTTGGCTACATTGTCTTTAAACTGCCGCGTTGACTGCTTAGTTTTAAAGAATGCCGTCTCGGTGCCGAGCCCCTGTTGGGTATCCACCAGGAGCAGGGCCGTCTTGACCTCTGCCGCTGGCTTTAGACCACTTTCTTTGCCCATCGCTGCCGACCTGATCTGCTTCCTTTGAGTCTTTGACTGGCCATGTGCTTTAATACTCCTAGCTGATCAGCGTCTCGGCCGATCGGCGTCACCGCTTGTCAACACCCAAGGCCGTAATTCCCCCAATTGAGGAGAGTGTCCTGCATCCTGCAGGCAAACCACACAGCACAGCCACTCGTCGACATTATTATTAATTACTGCATCAGGCCTTTTCAATTGCGGCTTCGCATTGCAGACACCAAGCTAGCTATATAATTATGGAGAAGCCTGTCTTGTCTCTGCCACCAATCGATACAGAGTCTTTTTCTCCCCTCTATCGTAACCTACGGTATGGTAAAAATGGGCTTGTCTTTTATTAAAGAGGGCAGTAGGTTTAAGCATTTAGCGCAGCAGTACTTTACGCCTAACTTGTGATACTTTCAGCAATCTGCTGGCTTTTGAGTTGCTCAACTGTAAGTATATCCTTAGCCTGCCTGAGAGCGTACTGTGAGGCCGCAAGAGTTGGCGCCATGAAGCTATGCCATTCTGTTCCTGCGTCCGCCTAACTTACATCTACTGAAATGTAGCGGGCACCTAGCTCACGGAGGGTGTTGAAAGAACAACATTTCGAGATCATTCTGTGGGTCACTGCATGACGGCCCGCAGACAAAGAGTACTTCGCAAGACTGACACACGTAATATATCTTAGGACATCATGTTGCCAAGCCAAAGGGTGCTGCTTAGATCATGAGAGGATGTCCTACAGTATTGTACTAGAGTTGAACCTTGAAAAATTCCCAAATAAGGCCGTCAGAGACACTTCTGTTGTTGAATGTCACTAAGCTCTCCACTCCCATCGCCTTCTTGATCCCCACAGTCGAGAGGTTCTCCCAAAACGTCGTGGGCAAGACATAAGCCTCACCCCCGACCGGACGAACAGCGAAGTACTCATATCCACCGTATCGCTGAGCCGAGCAGCGTAGGTCTGATTTAGTGCCTCCAGAGTGGCCTAGGTAATTGCCTGACGCTAGATTCTTGAAGCCGAGCCAGTATTTATTTTCCACGCAGTTCCAATGTGAGCTACAGCCGTCCTGTTGGCCCAACACAATCTTCCCGTCAAGCAACGTGAAAAAGCGTCCGCACAAGACGGAACGGATGAGGAAGGTGTTTCCGGGCACAGGCGCCACAGGCGTGCTCAACTCAACATTGCTAATTGCGTCGACGCTGTCAGCCACTGTTTCGGGCGGTGTTGTGCCCGTGTACGCGGTCAAATCATCGGGGCCTTGGGGCTCGAGGGTAGTTTCTTTCGCGACCATAATAGCATATAGTGCCTAGGAAACCTCAGGGAGTACAATGTAGCAATATCAAAAGCTGGAGGTCAATGCAAGATTTCTGGCAAACATTATTATTTTAGACCAGAGTTGCTGCAGGCAGCGGAAATTGTCGAGTTGGTAGTTGGACCACTAAGACACCATCGTTTCGGACTTGGATCTATCAGCTGTCATCTCGCAGAGTGCCTTAGATATACGGCGCTGTGCGCTCTCTTCCTCGATATCAAGCAATATATTGAATTCTGCACTCATCAGGTAGAGGATCATAATCGTGATTCTCTCCTGCGCAAGCAGGTGGCGCAGAGTCCCCTGCTACGTTACGCACCTCCATACAACTCACCACCTGACAAAAGACAGGCCAATGTTGCGAGCACTATTTGATTTATTGAATGGACTGAAAGCCTTGACGGTAACCTTGATGCTTTCTTTGGCTGTCGTCATCTTTCTAGAACTCCGCTCTCAGTCTCTGGTCCAGCTTCTCCAGGAAGGCTGCTTAGTAGCTGTCACAAACTCCCTGAGGACCCGCTTCCGGCTTCCGGGCCAGACAACGCACTCATCGTTACCACCGCTCGTGTCTTCGTCAAAAGATCTCATTACGTAAGGGCCATAACAGGCTCGTCGCCTTCTCAACACCGTGATAGAGTCTCTGGTGGAGCACAAAGGCCATGTTAGAGCGGCTTGAGGTTGTGGTGGTCTCGTCATCGTTATCGTCCCAGTCGTGGGCGTGGTCCCGTCTCTGGGCGACGCCCGAACCCAGCATGCGGTTGGTTCCCCAGGCATTCCCAGGCATCGACTTCTCGCTGCCGCTGCACTGCCTTTGCACTGCCTTAGCCGTCATGCGCTTTCCAGGCCTCTTGTTCTCCAGCGCGAGCAGGCGCTGTCTGTCAGCCCAGAAGGCATCGGGCAAGAGATCGTGAGACTCGTCGCCGAAGGCGTGGCCAAACTCATCGCCTGCCCAAGAAGGAACAAATGTGGGATCCTTTGCCGCTCAGCCTAACGTCTGCATTAATCATCATCATCATCATCATCAACTGCCCTAACGTCTCGACACGTATATAGTAGTCCGAGTGCCAATAGCAGCCGAGGAGACCAACATCACCTTCAACTTTCTCTTCCGTTCTGTTGTCTAAGACTTCACATCGCATTTACTGTTCGGTCTCTAAGTTTATCGTGGCGGAGCCTATTGTCTTCAGCATTGTCGTCTGTAGCTTGGGGGTATTAGTAGTTGGTAAGCCTCTACGAGCTGTACTTCAATATGAGCATCGATGCCAAATTGTCTGCCCTTCCCTCCCCAGGTCCGCCACCACGCTGTGCGCAATGCCATCTCTACGGCTGTAACGTGTACGGATGGCCATCTAGAGGAGGTGTCATTATTCGTCCTGCTGCTGATGCTGTTGAACTGGATTATCTTGGTCTCGATCTGCTGAATCCCGAAGTCGAACTGACAGGTGATCAAGAGATTGAAGACGAAATTTGCAAATCACTTCAGAGAATTGGCGTAGTTTGGTGGCCAAGCGAGCAAAGATACAGAGCTGGTTTTTTCTACCGAAGGCCGGCCAATCAGTCTAGTTGAGGGTGAGCAAAGAATATGCCGATATATGGCATGGACCAAATCCGGAGGTGTATGGGTATCGACTTATGAAGCAGATGAAGAAGGCGATATTCCTCTTGTTCCTGAGGATATTGGCCGTCTACGATTGTGCTTTACGATGGAGGAGACGTGTGAATTGCTGAGAACGCGCTTTGGGGCAACTTTCTACCCTACCCCAGAGGAGTTCCACATTCTTCGTGATTTGAAAAAGTTCACGACGCAAAGGTCTCCAGGATCGGATTTCGCTACCACGGTCCGAGCGGGAGCATAGGAACAATGGAAACTGCGATTACGAGCCAACTCTCTGCCTACTATGTATATTTTGATTTTGCTAGCGCTTGTACGGCAACAGAATAATTGACTAACCAGAGGCCTCGCTTAGGGGTCTTGGCATTCGGATAAATATCTGGATACCCCTCCATCACACATATCCGGATAGATTCTTGGCGGACATACGTGTATCTGTGCACACGGATATCCGGTCATGATACACACTGATTGGCAGTTCGTCACGAGGCCGAAAGGTCGCCTAATCCGGTGATCAATAGCTATATCAAGACCTAACGAAACTCTGCTCGTCGACATCGTATACTATGATCGGCAGTCGGATATCTCACCTTCTTTTCCTACGGTACCATGGTCTGAGATTGCAACAAAGGGGGATTTTTTGAGCCGTCTTTGATAAAGTGCGGGGTTGCGCTGATTAATAAGCTTCGTCCAGCTAACTTATGACATAATTAGCATAGATTGCCAAGTCGATGGCGCAGCCATGCTGTGGCGTATGTATACGATTTGTAAGATATATCGAACGGGTGTTAAGACTTGGTGAGAGCCGCCTTCGAAGAAATAGAACTAAAACTATTGGCGTTATTACAAAGAGTCTTGGCATACGTTAGCATTTCGAATCGTATTGTACTCTCCGATTTATCACAGTATCAAAGCTTGGTTTAATTGGTTCTTAGAAAGATACAGGCTTAACTCTACTGTATTATGACTAGCTTTCAGTATAGAACTTCGGAGTAGATCTGGGCCAAAGAGTGGTGGTCCCCAATGATTTGGAGTGTGTCTGTAATGCAAAGCCGCAATTGAAAAGCCTGTATTATTATTACCGTGTCTCGACTTGTTAGTCATTGTATACAGCTCGCTTTAAAACACCCTGTGGCCATGGTCCAGTCATTGCCTTTCCCTTCTCTCTTTCTTTAATTACATGGACCGAAACCACATTACATCACTGTATTACCGGTAGGCCTGTTGTTAATATCCCCTTCGCGGCCTTGCCATGGCTTCCTCCGGACAACAGGGCCTCCCTCAGCGCTTCTTCAGCTTTTTTCAGCACGAAATCACCGAGCTGCAGGACCAGATCGACCGCCTGGCCGACCTCCCCACTGTTGGCGGTGAGCGCTCCGACGCAGCCGAACATTGCCTGGCCGCGATCAGCCGACTGTCGACCGAAGTCAAGGAGGCTTCCTCATACCTCCCGCCCTATGACCAACGCACCTACTCGGCCGCTATCAAGGCCCTCCAGGAGAAACTGCAGGAGACCAAGGCAACGTTTGCCCCCAAGGCCAAGTTCTCTTTCAAAGCCCGGAAATCCCCCTCGGCCATCTCCCTCTCCGACGCGGCCGAGCTGGCCACGCAGAAGCGCAGAGCAGCATTGCCTGGCTATCATCATCACTGGCCTAGTCCCACCAACACTCCAAACACTGACACTCCCTTCTCCTCCACCACCCCACCACTGCCAGACAAGTTGCAGAACCCCCCCAATGAGAGCACCAGTGTCCGACCAGCAGCAACCACACCAACACAAAAGGAACCTCCTCAACCTCCTCAACCTCCTCCAGCGCCGGCCCAGCAGTCCAGACCAAGACTCTCCACATCCTCCACATCCATCACCATCTCCAATCAAACATCCTCCCACATCATCCTCCCCGCTACATCGGTCTCGCCGACCCCACCATGCACGCTCTCACACCTGACATCCTGCGTGGTCAACTTACTGCCGCCGACACCATCAACCGCCACCACTACTACTAGTGCTAGGGCTAGTGCTACTAATACTGCTGCTAGTGCTACTACTAGTACTACTAGTACTAGTACTAGTACTACTACCACACCATCGTCTCCCCGTCTTCCTGCTGCAACAACAGCCTTCCCCTCGCTGACGCTCAACCACACAACTTCCTCGCTGCTCCTCCTCGGCCACATCGCTGGGCCGACACATATGACCGGGCTGAGCGCGAGCACGATCCTGCTGTCAACGCACCAACTCCGGATCCACAACAGCAGCAACCTGCACATCTACCTGCACTGCACCTCGCGGCCCATCATCGAGCACAGCAGCGGCATCATCTTCTCCCCGATGCCTCCAGCTTACGCCTCTCTTCTTTTGCCCCGTTTCCACGACGACATGCCGCCGCCACCGCCACCGCCTTCCGCCAGCACCTCCGACTCAACCCAGTTCTGGCATCAGGTCGACGATTTCCAGTGGTTGAAAGCCACGCCGTCGCCGAATTGGAGCGTCGATCTTAGTACCAAGGTCTTTGATCATGATGATATATGGCGCCACATCATTGACGGTGGAGGCGTGGGCGGCTGGAGTGTGCATGATATTCTCGCTGCGGCTGGGATAACCAAGTAGTGGTAGTAACAACAAACATCAAACAGGAAGGAGACGAAATGTATGGCTAAGATGAAATAGTCAATACTCTCTGTTATTCGTGGTGAGGGGTTGGTAGTAAGTAGTAGTAGCAGTAGTGATGGTGGTTCGTTGGTCTTCATGTTGTTACATCATCTTGACCTCAACTCGTCCTCCTCGGCCTCTCACCCTTTCTCTCCCATCCTCTTCCCTCAGCCCGGCTATTTGCTCTCTCCTGGCCCTGGCTTGTCTGTACCGATCCATCCATCCACCCATCCACCCATCCATCCATTGCAGACCCCTTCGGCACTCGCGGCCCGATTCACCTTCTACCCCTCTCCCTCTACCTACCAACTCCCATGCTATGCAACAAAACAAAGGCTGGAAAGGAGCGTCGTTATTGTGTCTTGTATGGTGCAAAAAGAGGACAGCAAACTTTGTCGTTCGTTGTTGAACAATCGCATGCAGGCTATCAGGCAATGAAGCAGGCCCTCGACGTCATTGGGGGCCGTGCACAGCTACCATCACCAGGGGGACATGTCGGCATCGTAATCGTGACTCCTCGATTCCTCGTCAAAAAGGACATCTCAAAATACCTTGGACTGGGCCTTTGCCTCAGCTACGCCAGGTTCGATGCTCTCGAGTCGCGATCCGGATTCCGCACCTATCTTAGTCAGCATCCAAACTAGTGCAACCTCACTGCCCATTCATTGTCATCATACCTGGAGTATCCTCCTCGAGAAATCCTGCTCATCTGCAATACTGCCCAGACTGTTGCGTCGGTGCATCGAAAACGCAGGGTCAAGTCGCTGATCCGTCGTCGAGCTCGTCTCTGACTTGCCCCCACTAAAACCACTAGCGGCAGCAGCAGCAGTGCGTCGGTGCTCTTCTTCAATAGCAAGCCGTCTCCTCCACTTCATCCAGAAGATCAACCCACCCACAATTGCTGCAATTGCCACTACACCAACCACAACACCAACGGCAATCCCAATTTTCGACGTTCCACTGCCCCCACTGCCCTTGCTGCTGCTACTGCTGCTGCTGCTCTGAGCTGCTGTTGTTGATGGAGCAGCTGCTGGCGCTGTCACAGTCACAACGCTGCCAGACTCGGTGACCACGGATGCAATGGCTGAGGTCGAAGTGCTGGGTGACTTCGAGGAAGCGGATGAATCAGACGAGCTGCTGCTGCTGCTGCTGCTGCTGCTGCTGCTTCCTACGGGGGCTGCGTTGGCTCCCGGAGCGCCGTCACCAGTCAGATAGAGCTGATAGAACTGGATGCCTCCACACGTTTGCGTGTCAAAGCCCTGGCAGGGAGTGTTGCAGCTGTCTGATGACGCCTTGTTTGAATCGGACGGAAGCTCACTGCCGCAGTAACATGTCGAGCCCGCAGTGATGGCCATGACCGAGAAGCCAGCACATTGGTCATGGCAGTATCCCGATGTCTGGAAGGTGTAGGAGCCTTTGCTTGTGTAGTCAGACGGAATGGCGTCGTAGCAGTCGAGCGTCTCTATGGGCCCGCTGGCTGCTGCCGTTGATGACTGTGCCGTGGCAAGGGAGACGAAAAGCGAGAGTGCCGAGGCTGCCACAGACGCTCTGAGGAGGAATCTCGCCATCGTTGGGGTAAACGAGACTATTTTGCTGCAGTCTCAATTTCTTCGAGTTGCTACGATCGACCGATCGCTTTTTGTGGTGATATTTTGCCCGTTCTCGGCCGTGTGGTCTTTGTGCTGCACACAGACGCACGGCAAGTGGTAGCACAAAGTTGGCTAAAATCAAGCAGCGAACCTGCACTGCCTGAGGAAACAAAGGGAGGCCGTCGTTAGGGTAATCGTCGCCTCTGTCGATGGAATGAAGGTGGGCTGCCTGTCGAGTGGGCAGCACTGAACCGTGGTGGTCGTGTCAGTCGGTCCGCCCTGGGGGTGGGTTGGATTATCTTGGTGTTTCAAAGATCGACGCAGAGGCCTCCTGACTGCCCAGTTCGTCGCAGAGGATGTGAGACGCGGGGGGGAACGAATGTGAGGAGTCACTGACGACGCATCAGATGACTGTAGTTTAATGCTCGATCAAAAGTCGAGAGTGAGAGCGATGGCGTGGATGTGCAGGTCAAGGTGAAGAGAGTGATGAACAGAGGCAGAAGGCCGGCACTAGGTTCGCTAGTGACTGGAGAAATGTGGGCGGGCGATATGGTGCCATGTCAGTTGGGCGCAGTTTGGCTGGTGGTGTCGCCGCCGAGTGGGTTTTGCAAGGGGTAGGCACACCCGGAGCTCTTGCAGTTGGCGGGCGGGAAATTGGGCGCTGGATCTGGCCTAGGCCAGCCCCGCTGTGCCTGACCCTAGCCCTATCAGGATTTAGTGCACATACCACCCCCTCCACTTTAGCTTTGTCACTATCCACGCGTTGGGTGGTTGATGGGTTGACAACGGGCGAGCGCTCGCGCAGACGAGATCAGTGCTTGGATATCTTCACAGATTTGCGTGTCTAACTTTAGCACTTTGCTAACGGTCTACGCGCAGAGAAGACTGTGTGGTGCATCAGAGCAGAGCTTGGTCCAGGACCAGAGCCAGGCAGACGATCACCTTCAAGAGCTGAACCGTCTCTGTTTGGCTCTATGTTTGACTCGGCGTGGCCCAGTTGGCCCCCTGAAACACCGAGCAAGCTACCATTGCTCCACATGTCATGTTGTGGCCTAAAATGTGCTTCCCATGCCGAGGAATTCAGGTGTGCCAGACTAGACTCCGGACAAGACGGTCTTTGCGGGCGACTGCGAGTACGGGACGCGTGGGACGACAACGCCACATTATTGACTTCGGCTGCAAGCCACGGCTCACCATAGCCGGATACGGAAGTATGTCGATGCCGAGGAAGATTTGCTTCTTGTGCTTCTACATACTGTATTATTATTATTACTGTTCTGCAAAGGTATGTCTTCATGCAGGAACACCACCGTCGGCCAAAACACCGGCATCCCCGTTTAACTGCTCTGATTTTCGGCCGCGTCGACTGTCTCTGCGCATCAATAATGCCTCACTCAGATTTTCTCCTCCGTCTCTCTGTCTCCACAGGCCGGAAGGACTAGAAGTCTCTGCCCCAGTCGGTTACTTTTTTTAATTAGCATTCCAGGTATCGGTAATCTGCCTGGGCTTGTGACAATAGGCCGCGTAGGTCTACCGGTCTATTGGACTTGTATTTACCTCAGGTCAACAACCTCAAACTTCAATTCAGTCAGCTCAATAACATGGCCCGGCCTCAACGCACTGATGTATATGTCATCCACATCATGTGGATGGAAAATACCCGTGTTTCTGCACTCCAAGATCGTCTTCTTGCCCGGCGGGTCAGTTAAGCGGAAGACTCCCCAATCGCCTCCGTGCACTGTGTCGCCTTTGCTCGGTGCACACACAATTGCCACGCTCTCGGCCAGCATGACCTGGTAGCCGGCATGCGTGTGCAGGTCTCGGCTGCTCATGAAGCAGGTCTGCGTTGGATGGGTATGGATCCAGCCGAGGATGATCAGGTCTTCCGAGTCGACATAGTCGAACAACTGCGACTCGTTGATCATCTCGCACGTGTCCGGTGTAGCTGTCTGGGCGGGCACCACGAGTCTGCTGACAAAGAAGGCGTTGCGAGACAGGAAGCCTGCTAAAAAGGCACACGTCTCCAGATTGGCTCGTGTGTTCTTGTAGGCTAATCGCAGAAATGTTGTACGAAGCGTCGCCGGCAGGAAAACTGTCCGAAGTGGCTCTCCATTTTCAAGGTAGGCCGCCGGCGCGAATGAGCCCTCTTCCGGGGGGGTGCCTGCCCATTCCAACCCCTCGTTCGGCACTTTATCTGGTCGGGACGGCGGTCGAACTGGTGCTGTCACGTCCGGAGCGTAAGGCTTGGGAGGCAAGGCAGGCCGTGACACGGTCTGCTGCTGCTGCTGCTGCTGCTGCTGCTGCTCGTTCTGATATGTGAAAGGCTGTGGCACCGGCGCCTCGTATTCTTGGCGGCTCGCACGCTTGATGGGAACTGTCGGGTAGCTGTAGATGGTAGTGTTCGACTGTACATCCCGCTGTACATCCCGCTGTACATCCCGCTCTACCCTATCTGGCCCCGCAGGCTCGACGCGGGCGCGAATGGCTTGCAGCCGCCTCTGGAGATCGTCGCCGTCCGGCTGGTGCCCAGGCCCAGCGGGTCTTGTTGCCTGCCGCCGAGACAGTTCCTTATGCGCCGTCCTCATGGCCAGGTCCTTGTTCTCTGAGGCGTGCAGTTGCCGTATCTTGGGCATCGAGTATCTCGAGTCCTCGTGATGTTGTTGCTCCTCTTGACCGTATGCTGTTCGTCTCTCGAGCTCCGCCCATCTCCTCTTTTCTTCTCTTTCGGCCACTAGCTGCGTATATCTGTCGTGCCGCTCCTTGATCCTCGGCTTGAGCACGTCGAGTTTGTTGAGACTGGCCTTGACCTCGCGGTTATGCTCGGCCAAAGCCTGTCTGTGCTCCGGCTTCTTGGCTTCGGGGTGTGAAGTCAGGTTGGTGAGGACAAGGTGGGCATGGCGGAAGAGGAGAAAGTACGCAGTCTCGTCGTCGTGCTCGGCCAAATACCGTCGGGCCTGTTGCGGTCAATGCTGTGAATGGAGCATGAGAGGCCACTGTACCTGCTGCAGAAGCACATTTGCCGAGCGTAGCCAGTAGCGCAGGGGCACATTGGCATCGAAGTCGTAGTCCTGAGCCTGTGCGGTAATTTGATCAATGCTTCTAGGCACCGAAGGCTGGCCCAAAGCGACGCCTGTGCCTGTGCCTGCACCTGTGCCCATTCCCGCCATGGCCGTGATCACCAAAGCACTTGAACTACTCAGAAATTTGCAATGAGGAAGTGAACAAGGAGAATGCCGTCCAGAGAAGGAGTGTCCAGCAGTTCAAGTCACACCGAAGCCAACCGGCGGGAAGGTGGGGTAGTGTGTAGCACCACTGTGTCCTTAACTAACGATAGCGACGCTGATTACTTACCCTTGATACTTCGGAGATGGTGCCATCACCAAAGTTGAGAGACAACGACAGCCTCATCATGAGAGGCTGGCCCTTTGGTGGTTGAAGAGGCACATGGCGGCTTCGTAGGCACGCTCCGTGCCTGCCAAGCCATGACGCAGCAGGGCCCACTCAGAATGATATTGGCCTACAATACGGTGCCAGTAGCGGTAGTCAGTATACGCTTACGATGGCATGGGACAAATGCACATACTGTCAGAAAACAGGATCACAACGACAAATCACTGCACTGAGAGTGCAACGTCTACCACATTCCGCCAGCTTCCCAAGGGCGACGAGGACCTACCTCTGAAGGCGTGGATATCGGGAATAGTCACGTGAAGGAGTCCACGTGAATCAGTCACGTGATCGATCACGTGATAGCATAGGTCTGGGCGGAAGATGCCGCCCACGTGATTCTTCATCGGATCCCGCCAAGACGTACAACACGACGCGCCGAGCGCGACGGCGACAACAACTTGGATGCATCGGCCCTTTTCTTTACTCGGCCCTGCTGTCAACAGTTGCCACATTGCGCTACACGCTTCCCTGTGCTGCAATCGGCGCCATTGCCGCTATTGCGCACCACTACGATGGCTCGGCCGCCCGTTCGGGCTAAGCATCGAGTGCCAACGGCAGGGTCTCCACGAGCTGCCCGCCGTCAACAGCCACGTCGCCAGTTGAGCAAGGATGCGCGCAATCAGCTGGCGCAGAATCTCAGCGACAAGCCAGTGGGAATGCGACCCGAGGACAGCGATGATAGCGACCAGCTCGTTACAAAGGGCCCTGGCGGGAGGAGAGGCCGATTCAATCCGATACAGGAAATTTATGCCTCGGGCGGTGTTGGCGCCGGCGACAAGCTCGGTGCCCATCCAACACGCGCTCAGCGCATGAAGTCGATGGCCAAGGCCTTGAAGAGCCCTCGGCCCAGCTCCGCAGTGTCGCAAGGGCCGGTAGACAGGCCCGGGAATGGCGGTGCCTCTGAGTCAGCAATGACTAATGGAGTGCTTACGACTGCACACATTACGCCAACCAGAGATGCCTCGATATTGGAGGGCTTCAAGCCGCGGAAGCGCCAGCTGAGCGTGTTGCACGTGGCGCCACTGGACTCGTCTACTCTCAACTTCAGCAACGATTCATTTGCTCTGCCAGATGATGAATCAACACCCGCTCAAGTACCAGCAAGACAGCTCCCGAACGGCACACCGATGTCATCAGATTCAGCTTCCCGCAAGCGCAAACTTGGCTCTTCCGACCCACTCTCTGCTTCTCGCCAGCTGGGCACTCCTTTGATGATATCCGACACTCGTGCTTCTTCTAATCAGAAGCGACCGCGGCCGACTTTAAATACTCACGAAGTCGGCAATGATGACCGAGTCATGGCACCGCCTCTGAGCTGCAGCAGTAGCAGTAGTAGTGCCAGCCCACCGGCATCGTCTCCCGCCTGGCCCATCTCCTCCAACTGGCTACACAAGCCCTTACGGCCATCGTCCGCAACCACTCGCACCCAAACTGCCACTGCCACTACCACTGCCACCACAGTAGCCACAAGGACAACACAACAACTCCAAGCACTAATGCCATCCAAACGCCAACGAGCACAGCCAACTCGGGCCAACGCAAGCGAGTTCGACATTCCATCAGACGCCTCGTCTGACCCAGTGGGCGAACCGGACGAGAGCTTCCTGCCACCGACCAAGAGGAGAGGCAAGCGTCTACCAAAGAAGCCGCCACCAAAGCCGTCGTCATTGTCATGGCCATTATCATTGCCGTCCAAGGCAACCGCACCAAGGCCAAGGTCCCAAAGAGCTTTGCAGCCCACTCGTGCATCCCGCGCCAACATCAAGGCTACTACTACTACCGCCAAATCAGCTTCATCAGTCCTACAAGAACAGCGAGGCCCTTTTTTAGGCGGAGGAAAGCGGCCAGACGCGTCATCCCCGCCACCTTCCCACTCATCGCGCGAGGCGAAGGAAAGAGCAAGACGGTCTGGTGGCTCCCGACTCGGATCGCGCGTCAACGTCGACAATACTAATAGTGACGACGATGCTGTCGCAGGCAAGGAAAACACCCCGCTTGAATCCGTGCTCGACGGTAGTGGTGGCAGCAAAGTGGTAGTGTCGATAGAGAACAAGAACAAGAACAAGAGCAAGTTCAAGAGCAAGTGGGATGAAATCGACGCGTTTGATCTGCAGTTCGAGGATGTCAGCGTGTATGACCGGAGCAGTGAAGGTGATGCGCGATGATGATGACGATGATGATCATGTCAATGATGTTGATGATGATTTTCATCTTTTATTTCTTCCTTTGAAGCTTGCAGACTTGTTTTGTTTAGGTAGCTTACTGCACATACAGATGCAAGCTAGCTTTACTACAGTACGAGTGGAAAAAAGAAATCAAAAGTGAGCGCGAATTTTGTTGTGTTAATTTGTAACTTTTGGTATTCACCCTACCGTACTGTACTTTTCCAGTTGACTAGATTACAATTCAATGCAAGGCACAGGGGAAATTTCCCGCCGAATTTAGCGGCAGGTTATCGCCGTTTTGGAGGCGGATTTCCCTCGATGCCAAGAACGTTAACACCGTCTTCCCCGATCATCCCCATATTGCCTCCCCACCCATGCGACTTCATGGGACCAAAATCTGTCCCCCGTCAGTAACAACCAGGGAATTATCAACTCCTTAGAAAAAAACGGGTGCCTTTGACCGCACCATTCCAGCCATGACGCCTCGAGGACGTGCAGGGACGGTCCCTGCAGACTTCCCTATACTCTCGCAGAGGGAGAGAGGGAGAAACCCTTTTCTGACCTTCTCAAAATCATCTCGAACCGCGTCCCATTTTCCCGTCTCCTTTCATGTATAGTATTCGACCGACTCTACCTAAGATTCACTTTGAGCCGGCCACTGAGAGTCTTGTCTCTTCTCCCTTCCATAAGGGGTTCTCCCTTCGACTATCCTATCCCATGTCTAAGTTACTGCTACTATCCTTAGGAAGGAGTTAGCGAGAAGAGGGCTTTTATGGAAGCAGCATGGCTGTGCAGAATCTCAGTTTGCGGCCAATCGCTCAATACTCGCCCGAGCATTATCGACGACATCGACAACAACTTGCTGAGAAGGGTACCGTAAAGAAGCGGCATACGAACTCAACGAAAGAAAATATTTGGGGAGTGATGAAGAAGTGGACAAGGTAAGGGCGGCCACCATATAGGATCTACTGAGAGGAGGTATTACTAATAACACCTCTAGGCATTCTGCTTTTCTAGGAGAAGACAGGCTCTGATGGAATCAGCCCATGGGGGACTTGTCCAGAAGGGAAAGATCAGGTCAGGATAAATGAATGCTCTTGTTTTTGTATATATGGGTGACCTCGTGCGGTCTTATATAGATATGAAAAAGGATGAGACGGAGAGATCGAGCTCAGTGTTGCCGTCAATGTTTGTGGAGGGTTCGTACACCGACCACCTATCATTGTCAGTATATTGTCACTCAGCTGTCAGCAAACGACAGGGAGTAATGAATCCAGTCATCTTATCCAAGAGAAATGGCTGTAAGTTGTTGATTCATATACAGAGGCATCGTATACTGCGGCTGGCACTCAGCTGTGCAAGGTATCATTGTTGTGGGGGCGGTAATGAAGGATTCGGATTGCCGAATTAGGTATAGTGTCGCAGAAGGAAAAATGAGTGAAGAATGATCTGATTGGCTGGAGAGAAACGAGTGTTGCTGCGATGAGTTGTATCTAGACGTTGAATCAGGCGTCAGCCTAGACGTTGAATCAGGGGACGATCAAG
>QQXO01000369.1:0-19232 GCA_003709845.1 Chaetothyriales sp. CBS 134916
TAATTGGGTCTAGTATATGCAGCTAGTGTTAGCTCTGCCGAGGGGGGGTGCTGAAAATTTGGGCTCAGATCACAGTAGACTGCCGCTGACAATAAGCTCTATATAGAGTGAGTTAAAGCTAAAGATATAATTAAGTATTAAAATAGTTCTATTTTTAGAAGTATTTTCTATAATAACCTGAAGTAAATTAGACTTGCTATATGAGCCCACAGCAAGTCGGACATGCTGTGCAAGCCCAGCATATCAAAGTACGGCAGTTTGCCTATTTGAGCCCAGGGGACCCCTGGGCTCTCAGGGCTTGGCGGAAAAAAACTATGATGACTATGATCTGACGATGCTACGACACTACGATACTACGATACTACGACACTACAATCTGATACCTAAATAGACACCAGAATAATACTATCTTGAAATTTACCCAGCTAGGCCTGTTTAGGAAGAGCGGCTGAATCAGAACTTCAGACCGCTTGAGTCGCCACACCTTGTAAGGGCTTGCGATAGGATTGATACGCTATCAACAGGGGCGCTATGTACAGGAAGGTTTCGATGAAGAGGAAAGCTCTTCAGGACACCTTGAGCCCCTTAAGTACCTTCGGAGTAGCTGATTTGCCGATGTTCTGCCGAACCAGCCACTCTGGCCTCTCTGTGCTCCACTGATGACTGCAAGGGTGATGTGCTCCACTGACAAGCCAGTCGCTGGAGTCTTCCAAGACATACCCAGGGCGCAGCCCCTGACACACCTCGCCATGGCACGCTTCTAGACTGCGTCTTCAGCATGGCCAATGATATATTAATAACTAATTAATACTGCATTATACGGAGAATAACAGCATCTAATTCGACATTCAATCAAACATCCATCTAGTCGTCTCATCTCAAAGGCAAACGGCATCTGCAAAAGGCGAGCTGCAAACTATAGCTTGGTCTCAGCAAACGCGCGGTCGGCCTCGGCGTACGCATTGTAGCCGTAGAGCCAGGGCTGAAAGGTCGGGCATGTCCTGTGGATGATCAGCATTACACATTTCAATACTCCCGAGTCACAGAAAGCAGGGGTAGCTGGCTTATCTCGGCATACCAGCGGCTACTGAAGGCAGGTATGGGCCCGCTGGCCATGGCGGCGGCGAAGATGGCGTCGCGCTGACGCTGCTCTGCCCCGTCAGGCATATGGAAGGCCTCGCGCTGTGCGTGTGAGCATACGATGGGCCGGGTCAGAAAGATGAAGCGCAAAGGCATGAACGGACCTGCTTGAACGTCTCGAGCGCAATGGCGCGACCCCTCTCCTTGCGCAGGTCTTCGTAGAGCTTTATGGCGTGGGGAATGTCGGCCGAGCGTCTGACGTGGCCGAGGAGCCGTCCGAGCACGGCGCCGTCCTCGAGGGAGGAGTTGGCACCTTGGGCGAGGTAAGGGAGCATCGGGTGGCAGGCGTCGCCGCTAGGGCATTTCGGTGTCAGGGAGGCCCGTTTGACTGCGTAGACGTCGCACGGGGGGATGTTTCGGAGGTGGAGGCCATGGTGACTTACGCCATGACAAAGTTGCCCTCATCGTTCGTCCAATGGTCGAGCGTGGGACCTGGAGAATCATCAGATGCAGCTATGTGAGCGCATTTTGGGATCTGAGTTTACAGTGCATTAGTTTCCACTTGTCTACGCTCTGCACGCAGTTGAGAAACTTCATCAATCTGCTTTGATCAGCGCGATTTTGTCTGTAAAGAAGTGAAGTGAGGGAGGATGCTTTACGTCGGATCCCAGGCTGCAAACAACTTCTTCATGTCATTAAGGTTGCCCTCAGCTCTGCTAGAGTCTGTGCCAAGATCATCGGGTGAGAGCAGGACCAGATTGAATTGCTTGCCACCCTTGACAGAGTAGCCGACAACGTGGGAATAGGGGCCGATCCAGAAATTAACCGTCGGCTTCGACACCCACTCGACCAGCTCCGGGTCCTTTAGGTCCTCGAGATTGAGAATGATGCGCCAGGCGAGATCGCCGGTCGGGTTCGGGAGGATGGTCTTGTGCATGAAGAGGCTCCTGCTACGCGACCACAAGCCGTCTGCGGCCAGAAGGACATCGCCGTGTACCGATTGTCCTCCCTTCAGCGTCACTGTAGCCGCGGCGAAGTCGATATCGACCACCTCAGAGTCGAGTCGAATCTCAACACCAAGCTCGGTTGCATGGTCCACGAGAACGGCCTGCAAGTCGGCCCGGTGGAGGTCCCAGAACGGCGCGTCGTACCGCGCCTGCATCTTCTCCTGAAAGCTGTGCTCTTGCGCGAGCACGACGCTGCCGTCGTACCGGCGAACGGTCAGCGATGATGGCGCGGCGGCCCGTCCGTGCAGCCTGTCGAAGAGACCCCAGCGCTTCAAGAGACACGTGGCGTTTGGCGTGACCTGAAGGCCGGCACCCACCTCCTGGAGCTGCGGGACCTTCTCGAGCACGGTGACGCGGTGGCCTTCGAGGCTTGTCGTTATTGCTGCCGAAAGACCGGCGAGACCAGCGCCGATGATCACGAGATGGAGCTGGTATGGCATGTCCCCATTGCTGACTTTACTGAGGCCAGCCATGGCTGCATGGAGGCTAGCTATAAGGGTGGTCTAGCTCGAAAAACAGAGAAGGTGGAAGCAATGTCTATGAATGTTTGAGGCAGTTGAGAGAGACGGTGCACACATAGACCAAGCTTGCCCGAACAGCAGTACTCACGTCGACGGCTTTGAGAGTTTCGTGCGTAGACATCGGGTAGAGAGACGGTCTCCTTTGGGTAATCCGGGGGCTATTGCGCTTCCGGCCTATCAAACTCGAATAGACAGTATAATGGAACGATTATTTTTGGGTCGACGTGGTCCTAGGTCTGGTGGAGGGCGCTAGTTGACGGTTGGCAGTAAATTACATGTGTCGATACAGATTCGCGAGACAATGGCATCCTTTCATGTTTGAGAGGCATTATCAAGCCCACAATACCGTATGTCGCTAAGGGAAATCTAACTTGTCAGGACACATGACGCTCGATATTCCGAAAGGGGCCGGAATCGGCCCCCACTTGATCGTCGAGGTGAAGTATTGCGCGAGCTGTGATAGGATAGAACCAACTACTTAGTACTATGGTACATGGATTAACTATTGTGGAACTAGCGATTTAGGGTTTTTAGTGCCATCGCTGTCCTAAACTTTCCAGCGATAAGTGGAGTTAAGGGTTAGAGGCGGAAAAAGTTGACAACTCAAATGATGCTAAAAATCGGCAATTCCTGCCGATAACAAAATACCTAACTTAATATGGCTGAATAGGCGATTAGTGCAATTTCTTAGTTCGACAGAAATTAATCCTTGTAGCATAGTAAGTTCCTCTGCTTGTTGAGCTGGGATGTGGAGTTTATAGTAATACACCAGAACGGCTGTAGCGGAGGGTTGTTGCGCTGCCTTTTGAGATGTGCTATTGGCCTCTGCAGCCATCTGACTCCAAAGGAGGAAGAAATTAGGCGGCTTTTCTCGGACCCCGAATGATTATACAGTATCTACGTACCCACATCTCAACTAGGAGGCAACTGTGCTTGTTATCGTGCGTATTCGGGATCAAAGTCTTAAGATGGAGTCTGGCCTACTTCGCAGGCTATGGATCTGTACCTCTACAAGTGAGGGATGTGCTTGACATTTGTAAGCCAATTCCGCACTCGTCTAGATCGGACCGGACCGATGCGACGCAGCCATGCGGCCGGTAGAATGCTTCACGGTCGCTTTCTAATGCGAACGGTGTAAAGAGTCAAGACTCTGAGTTTGGGAGGCCGCGATCCTTCAAGATCCTCTAAAAGCCTCATTATTGTTCCGCTTTTTCTTCATGAGCTATTGCCACGGCCTTTTTAAGCGTACTTCACTTTCGCCAGCCACAGCGACAAACGAGGATCGGGAGTAACGTAAGGAGGGCAGCAGCGCCTCCATGTTTCACAGATTCTCTGCAGCACCAGCGAAGGGGCGCAGCCCGACCAAAGGCTCCGGCTCTGTGTTGGCTCGTGCTAGCAACAAGAACAGCAGCAACGGCAACGGCAACAACGACAACAACGACAACAACGGCAACGGCAACAGCAGCGAGGCACCCTCCTACCCCAACCTCGAGCACGCAGCCACTCCTCTGGCCAAGCGGCAAAAGACCGCCAGAGCCTGTGACCGGTGCCGTCTGCACCGCATCAAGTGCGACGAGCAGAAGCCTTGCACACAGTGCGTCAGCATCAGGGTCAAGTGTGTGGTGTCCTACGCGCCTCCTCGCTCCTCACAGGCCAACAGCAGTGGCACCGACCACGCGAGATGCGAGTCATCGTCAGTGCTGCCCTCCAAGATCCCGCTCGCCTACTAACACTTCCGGTCAGGTCCTCCGCCCCTTCTCGACCGGACAACGGCTCCCGAGGGTCTGACAGCGCCAAGACGGGCAGCTCCACCGCCAAGACATGCGGATCCACCACCACCAACAACAACAGCCCGGCCAGTGCTTCGGCGGCTCCGCCGCGTATGAGCATGAGCCAAGAGAGTAGTGCATGGGCTGCGAAGACCTCGCCGGATAATGGCAACAGGGAAGATTTCGCTCTCGCCTCTCACGTCCAGGCCTTCTTTGCCAGCGGGCAGCCAGCCTTGTCCCCGCCCTCCGCCTTGGCTGGCTGTCTCTTCCCCCAGCTCCCGCATCCGCCAGTGACTTCGGGCGAGCGGGCGCCGGTGTCAGACCCGCTGCTCAAGAACCAGTGGAGTTACTATCTCCGGCTGTTCCGGGATGTTTGCCACCCGCTTCTGCAGATCATGAGCGAGGCAGAGTTCGCCGAGCTGGATGGCCCGCCGCCCCTGACCATGTCTGATAGGTATTCGGCAAGGAGCGCGCTGATCGATTCCATGGTCGCCCTGGGCATCCAGCACAGCCACATCACTGGCCTTGCCGCGCGCATATTGGGTCTCCAGCAGCCACAGGCCCGGCAGGACGGCCAAGCAGACACCTCAGCGGAAGCCAGCTGGCCCGGCTTCGACTACTTCCATCGCTGTCGTGAGCGAATGAGGACCAACACCGAGGTGAGCCTGGACGCGCTACGAAGCCATGCTCTCATGGCGCTCTACCTCATCAAGGGCAGTGCCTTCCGCGACGCCTACAATATGCTTGGCATCACCGTACGCAAGGCCTACATCGCCAAACTCCATCGACTGCCACCAAGCCATCTGCCGGAGGCCGGAAGGACTGCCCACATGCAGCTGTGGTGGACGATCTTCTCCCTGGATCTCCAGTGCTCGCTGCAGCTCGACATGCCGGCCGCCAGCCAGAAGAGCCTCGTCAAATGCCCCTTCCCGACCGAGGACGCGCTCGCCCGCTACGTCTCGTCGCCCAACCATCGCAACGAAGGCATGAGCGCTTGCACCTACTCCACCCGTCTGGTCAACCTGGCCGTCATTGTGGCCGACATTGGCGCGTGCGTGTCGACCGCGGACCTTGTCGACGACGACGGCAGTGGCCCGGCCGCTCTCGAACATGACGCCCTCAACCTCTCGTCCGCACTCCAAACCCTCGAGGCCTGGCGCACCCAGCTGCCTCCAGAGCTGCGGCTGAGCCGGGGTGCGAGTGGCGGACCCGGCAACACTGAGATGCTCGACTTTGGTCGCGACCTGGCCCTACCAGCCTGGCTGCAGCGCCAAGCCGTCCTCTTGGAGCTCCATTATCACAATGCATACACCCTGATCCAGCGCCCCTTCATCCGTCTCCGCTACGGCCGCTCCACCGACGCCGGCGGCATGATCACGCCACCCAACTCGCGGCAGCCGCACGTGGAGCTACACATAGCCAGCGCCCTCCACCACTCAATCCTAATCGTCGACACCGTCTTCACCGTCTACTCCATGTCCGACATCCTCTACGGCTGGCCAGAGGTCCTGCAGCCGCTCTGGAACGCGACGCTGACCATCATGGCCTACATCTACGCCAATTCGCTGAGCTCGGTGGTGCCACGCGCGCTCGACTCACTCACGCGCGCCCAGGCAGTTTTCCAGTCCTTCTCGCCCACCTGCCCGACGGCCCAGTCGGCAAAGGCCATTGTCCAATCGCTGGCCAACAGCCTGCAGAACATGATGGCGCACGGCGCGTGCGTAATTGCCAACGACAGCAACCACGACAGCAACCCGATGAGCTGGGACCTCTTCGCGTCGCTGCTCGAGGAGCAGCAGACGCCCCTGACCGGTATCGAGAGCGGCCCCTCGACCAACGATCTCTATGGCAGCATGCTCTTCTCACCCTTTATGGCCTCGGCCTCTCCCATCAACACCCCCGATTTCAACGCAGTGGTCATGCCGTTCGGCGATTCGTAAGGCTCTTGCAGCATCCACCGCACCTCTTTGGAGGTCTAAACTTTACGACAAGGAGCGAAGACTATGATTACAGCCGCTTACCAAGGATTGCGATGACGACGCGACGACGCTGAGCTTATAGAATACATACGGCGGTCATAGACATAGAATAGATATCGCAGCGCGCGCGCTCAGACGAATGAATGATTGCATTGCATTTAGTACCGGAGCCCTACATCCCCGTGTCGCTGCAATTCGGACCGTACGCTGGCGGGATGGCAGGCCACTTGTCCACGCCGTCGAGCATGGCCATGGCCATGCCGCCCGCGAGGTGAGGCTGGATATGGCAGTGTAGGAGGAAGGCGCCGGGGTTCATGCTCTGATAGCGGATCGCAATCCAAGTTGGCGTGCTGGCATCTGCGTGGCGTCCGTTAGTCAGCCGAGCCAAGCAAATCTGCGCAAGTCGACCGAGTGTGTGCGTCAAGCGGAAGAGGAAACCCCAAGACTTACCGACGGGACTCGACACGAAGCTGTCGCGAAAGGGCGGGTTGGCCAGGTTGAAGGACTCGGGCTCGGCCTCGATAGCCTGCTTGACGGAGGTGTAGTTGAACTGACCCACACCGCTGCCGATGATGAACAGCTTGTTGCTGTGCTTGTGGAATGAGTGTGGCGGCTGCGTGGGGTTCTGGCTGCCGGGGTCGGTCAAGATGATGATGTCGACCCAGGTGTTGTTGAGCGTGCGGATCGTGAGGTTGGGGTTGAGGGCCGGCGCGCTGTTGGGGTTGAAGAGGAGCGGGTACCCGTCCGTCACGGACATTGGGTAGGACAGGTTTCCCTGGTCTCTCGGTCAGCTTCCCGTCCTCAGATTACGGCCTCCCCAAGGGACCGGGGACGGGCAATTGGACTTGCACTCAGGGTCCAGCGCCAGGCAGCGCCATCGCGGCCGGCTTTGAAAATGTGCGTCGCGTTGACGTCCTGTGCCGGCTGGATGGCGGGATATGGCACTATGGTGCTCGGATCCAGGGTGACGACTGAGCTATTGGTCGCGTTGCCGGCCTGGTTGAAGAGGGCGTGCGAGTCTGGCGCGACGGTAGCAATCTTGCCGCTCGGGCCGTACGAAACCAGGGCTGTGGCAAAGAGGATCTGGTTGCCTCCCACATTGGAGAAGCGCATCGTATACGCGTCGTAGCTGGGCTTGTCCTTGAGTCTGACGAGGGCCGAGTACCGCTGCCCGCTGTAGATGAGAACGCCGTCGACGCGTTGGGGCTGCACAAAGTGGCCGTCTGCGGCGTAGATCCACATATCGTGGTCGTCGATGGACACCATCGGCGTCTGCACGGTGGCGCTGAGGATGAAGTTGAAGCTGGCCCAGCCGTCGGTGCTGTTGACGTAAATCACCGACGGGGTCGTGTTGGTCGCGTCGCACGAGTATACCAGCACAGCCGGCAGCGCACTCAGGTTGAACTCGAAGTTGCCTTCGATCTCGGCGATGCCAGGAGGCGTGCAGCCCTGTGCGGTGATGTTCTTCCCGTTCAGCGCTTGCAGCGTTCCAGGCGCAGCGAGCGACATGTACGTCGGTATCGACAGGCAGCTAACCTTGCCTCGTCCGTTGATCAGGATCGAATTAGAGCAGTACAAGTCCAGGTTGGTGTCCTGCTGCGCCTGGAACACGGCCGCCGAGTTCAGCTGGCTCCAGTCTGATATCGTGACCAGCTGGGGGTTAGTCGCTGCTTTTGCCATTGCCGCCACCTCGGTCTGCGACGAGCTGATCAGACTGTACGGCACTGGTTGCTGGCGATCAGGATTGATGTGTATCGGACCGAACAGGCCATCGCTGATGTCAGAGAGGTAGTGGCCATGGTACCAGTACTGCGACTGTTCAGACGGATGATCCAAAGCAGATTGTGAATACCAATTACCGTGCCGTAGTCATCAGCTGTCCACTCGTAGAGAAAAGACCGACCCGGCAGAATGGGGTTTTGCGAAATCCCAGGCACACCGTCCGACCAGGCTGTCTTGAGCTGGGTGATGCCGTGGAAATGGATGGTGGTGTTGCTCCTCATCTTGTTGTGGACCAGGAACTACAAGGCGTGCTGTCAGCCTTAGGGAAACAAGCCATCGAATCAAGCTTGCATCGTGCGTATTTGCACCTATTCTTACCTTGACGTTGTCTCCTTGGTCCATGACGAGAGCTGGGCCGGGCGAGGTACCGTTGATAAGAATCATCTTTCTGCTGAACCCGTCTGGGGCACCATAGTCCCACGTCAGGTTGATTGTAAACGACACATTTTTAGCCACAGCCGAGCAGATGAGCAAGGCCTTCCAAAGCAGTAGAGAAGCCCACATCTGGACCACGTGTGCGAAGAGCCTAGCTGAGAATGGCAGCCGTTGCCATGATGGGCAGAACGAGCATCATTTATATGGCGAGGACAACAGCAAGGCAAGGAAAGACCATCTCCTGCCATCGGGTTTCCTCTTTGGGAGCTCTGGATGTGGCATCATGGTAATTAGGATCAGACTAACGAGCTGGAGTGCTAAACCGCGACGAGAAAACTTCCCCTAGGGGAATAGCTAGGTCTTATTATATGATTCTCTTCACCAGGTCACGAAGCAGGCCGGTATGCCGCTGTGGAGGAAGAGGTCTGAGTATGCGGCCAGCATAGTACGAGATCGGTACTAGTTGAAGCCATGTGCTAACGAAGCTGACTACGACTGTGTAAGAAAGGGAGAAGGAGATCTACTCCTAGAGGCCACTGTGCGCTGACGACATTTCCCGACGCGGCAGGCTTGATCCAGGGATTTCCTTTTCGGGAAACCACGTGATCGCACTTGCGATCTCGCCTATCCTTCCTTCTTGGCCTTATTCCTTGGCATTGGACAGGCGACGTCAGCGGCCTCGGCGAGCGGACTGCTGAGCGAGGCCGGTGGCTGGCTGTCGCTGGAAGAGTTTCTGGAACACGGCCGACCGCTGTCTTGTTCAAGACTATGCTGAGCAGCTAACACATCCGCGTCTACGTCTGCGTCCGCATCTGCGTCTGTATCTGCTTTGGGATTCGGAGTCCGAACAGCTGCAACGCTCGTCGCCGCCAGTCTCCAAGATGAGCGACTTGAGAAATATGATGAAAGGCGGCTGGCATCCCAAGGGCAAGGAGGGCGGCAAAGAGTCCTGGCGAGGGGACTTTAAGGGCATCAACCAGGTGGTGCGTCTCCTCTTGTTCTCCTGCTCTCCTGCTCTCATCCTTTCCTCTCATTCTCTCTCATCCTCTCTCATCCTCTCTCATCCTCTCTCATCCTCTCTCATCCTCTCTCATCCTCTCTCATCCTCTCTCATTCTCTCTCATCCTCTCTCATCCTCTCCTCTCATCCTCTCTCATCCTCTCTCATCCTCTCCTCTCATCCTCTCCTCTCATCCTCTCCTCTCATCCTCTCCTCTCATCCTCTCCTCTCATCCTCTCCTTCTGTTGGCTGACAAGGCTCCCAGGCCGGCTGGGTAGGCAAGGGCAAGAACGCCAACGATGCCGCGGCCTCCAATCACATCTCGCGCCCGCTGGCATCCTTAAAGGACCCGGCATTGTTTGGTCCGCCGCCCAGGAATGTCAACTACCACGGCGGCGCTGCTCTCCCAAACGAGATTACTCCTAGTAGGAGCGGCCTCGGGGCACCACTATCACAGGCCCAGATCGAGGCCTCCCACGCACACACGCAGCACGCTCCTAGCCAGGACGAGGAAGAGACCAAAATGCCTGGGCCGCCTGTGCCATACCGCAGCGACAGGACTGGGCTACAAACAAGCCACCTGCCTCCGCCACCCGTCCACGCGGCCATTGCACACCCTTCTCCAGAGGAAGCCTCACAGGCTGCAAAGCCTAAACCAGGCCTTCCGCCCCGCCTCCCTACCCGCCAGAACTCCACCGTGGTCAGCACACCAGCCTCACCTACGCCGCCCGCATACGACACAGTTGTATCTCAGCCCGGCCAATTCACCCAATCCGAACCTGCCAACGGCATCCTTAACCGCTCTGCCATCAATCGCCTTGGCAACGCTGGAGTCTCCGTCCCCGCGTTCGGCATTGGCAAGGCCACCTCCACCAACAACACAGCCTCCAGTCCTGGCACACGCGAGCCCTCTCGCTCTCCTCAGGCTCCGCTTCCCGCAGGAGCAGCCAATACCTTCTCCGAACTCTCCAACCGCTTCGCCCGCATCAACAGCAGTTCCTCCACACCACCCCTCACAGCACAGCAAATCCCTCCTCAGCCAGAGGCTCGGCTGAATCCGGCACCCACCTGGCAGCAATCACAAAACACTCTTCGCACAGCCAGCAATTTCCACAAGGACCCTTCCTCCGTCTCTGTGGCCGATGCCAAACAGGCCGCTCAAACGACCAGCTCTGCCGCCCGCACCGCCAGCGTCTTTCGCGACAAGCACGCGGATACCATTGCTGCCGCAGGAAGGAGAGCCAATGCCTTTGACCAGAAGTACAGGGTCAAATCCCGCTTCGAGAGCTTTCTCGATAAGCATGCCCCGCTCGACGAAGCCACGCCGGCACAAGACCAGCACCACTCGCAGCCGCCCCCACCCATTCAGCCAAGCCCAAGCCCTGATATGACGGCTTCGATATCAAGGAAGCCACCACCACCGCCGCCTCCCAAGAAGCCTACAGGTCTATCTGGGTCAGGAGTGGCCGCGCCCCCAGTGCCTATAAGCACTAAGCCGACCTTTTAAATTCCCACCCCCCGTAGCTGCTCATTAATCAAGACATGAATCTATTGACGGATATTATCGCATTTTTTACGAACCAAATAATGAAAACGCATAACTTGTCTTTTCTTTCCTTTCTTTCCTTTCTTTTCTTTCTTTTCTTTTCTTTTGCAAGTGCTGGTGTTGTTCCCCTTTCGTTGAAAAGCAGGGCTTTTCCATACCAATCATTGAAGATAGTCGATATCATCATAACCTGCTAACTTCATGATGGTGAGATTTCGACTTATTATTACCGGTACTACACAACAAAATGGAAGCCATGATTAAATGGAAGAATCTTTTCATCATTTCCGAATGGGAAAAGATTAAAATAAATTACTTGAGCCGGGTGCTGTGCTACCGTACTTCAAGACTGCCCTTGTGCTTATGTATCATTACCATATCGTCAATCACCCATCGCCACCATCATATGTTCAAAATAATTCTGATTCACACACACACACAAAATAAACCAATATGCTCTTTCTTCTTAATTTTGATTAAGAGAGAACTGCGCCTACCCTTCTCCCTTCGCCCTTCCCCCATATTCGTTGCCGCAGCACTAGTCGAGGAAAATTCCTGGGTTCCATTTTGAGTCAAGGACCCCCCCGCCCCCAAAACTTTCCAAGCCTCCAACGTAAGCAAATTGGTGACTTGTTTCGTAGTTCCTTTTTTTTTGGGGGGGGGGTGCCTGTAGTTCTTGAATGCTGCGTGGTGCGTTATGTGGGTTTGGTGTTTTTCCAGTTTAGCCAAACAGAGTAGGAAAAACGGACGTCATCATCAGGCAATCAATCTAGTCATCTGTTAGTCTGATAGGGACCTGCCCGCCTCTTCCCACCACCACGACCAAACCGCTAGGGTGAATGGGGGCAACGGAGGCCATTGGTCATCGTTCATTCTTCATCGATCATTATCGCACCATCACATTGCATTTCTTATTCATCGACCTGAGTCTGAAAGCTGTTGAGCACTGTTCCTCGTCACGGTGACGGCCCGTGCGCCACTCATGCTGACGCCCCTCGCGATCTGTGCCTCGCGAATGCTTCCCGTATCGCTAGCCGCCGACATCGAGTTGGAGTTCATCGACGTGCCATCGTGGAACGGTGCAGCTACTGAGGATTGCCGGCTTATCAGTGGCTGCGGGTCGTCGGCCTCGTCGTCGTCAGGGTGGTTGAACGGCGACTCTTCCGCCGGACTGACAGGAGCCGATGCGCCATCTTGGAACGGATCCTGGTTCGACGTTGGTGTGAGGGGCTGTCGCTGGCTATGGTGGTCTGTCGCTCGAGATGTCCGGCCTGTAGCGCCGCCGGTACCAGCAGCAGCAAAGCCGTAGGGTGGAGGCGCAGTGGCAGCCGAAGACGGCCGTGGGATTAAAGCGATGCCCGCCAGTGGCCGTTCAGCATGTGATATGCTATCTCGGTAGGGCGGTGCCACCTCTTCGTCCACGCTGTGCAGACTGGGATCGTGGTGATGGTTTAGGGTATTTTGCTGCACACTGGCCATGCTGTCGCCATCTCCCGTCCTCATGCTGTTCGAACTCGAATATCTCCCGCCCATGAGCAACTCTTCTCCAAACGAGAAGACCCGCAGATGTCGAGACCATTTCTTCTTTGGCTTGGCCTTTTCCTCAACCGGTGGAAGCGCTTCCCGCACTCTTCTACGTCGTCGGCGAGCCAAGCAGAATATCAGGCCAAAGGCCAGTAATACAACCACCACTATCGGTACAGCGATCGCAGCTTCGAGCCTGGAATTGCAAGAGATACTGTTGCACTTGTCGTGGAGTGCCACAGCAGTTGCAGAAGTGCTTGATGCCGCACTGGCTGCTGTACCTGCATTTGACTGTATTGACGTCGTATCTGAGACAGTCGTGGGTGACTCTAAACTCATGGTGGATGTTGCAAACGTGGTTGGGCTGTTAGATGATGCAGCCTCCGATGCCGTCGAGGCACCAGTTTTTGAAGCACCAGATGTCTCAGTGTTAGACGGCGTTTCAGCGCTCGCCGTTGCTGACGTTGTTGCTGCCGTTGTTCTTGACGTCGTTGCTGACGTTGTTGCTGCTGATGTTGTTGCTGTGTCAGTCAGTGTGGTCTGTGAATCAGCAGTAGCCGAGGCTTCTTCTGAGGCGTGCGAAGCAGCAGCAGCACTAGCAAAGGATTCCATGATTGAATTGAGAGCAGAAGGGTTGGGCCCACCGGCAGTCGTTATGCCGGCGAAGCCATTGGATGCGGGATCCGGCATCTCTGGCACCTGTGCGAGGGCCGCAGTCTTCCTCCTGCGTATACCCAGCTACTCAGCTATTCAGCAATCTATATCAGGTGTGGAGGACTCGAATGGCCTCCCTTGGAGGCCAAGAGAGATATAAGGCCTAGTAGATGATAACGAGCACGGAGAGGCAAGCATGGAAGATGTCGACACTGCGGAATTTGGGCAGAAGCTTCAGCAATCCACGAACAACTAACTACTCACGCACTCTTACCATTCATTGGTAGAGGGACGTGTGACTCTACCGGTGGCTTCCTCGGCAGGGATGCACGGCCCATCTGACAGGGGCCCACTTGTGAACTCTACCTGGAGGGGAATAGTGGGGCTAGGCACACTTCCCTGCCACCATAAGATCTGGGGTCGTTGCACCGGACGTCCGGCGTGGCTCAAGCCTAATCCTTTTATTATTGGCACAGTTAAACATCCCAACCGTGAACCCACAAAGCCTGTGGCGCATGCCTCCCCGTCCGTTCCCCATTACGTGTATTGCGTCCTGGATGCTGGACGCCTACTTTTCGCCCACCGCTCTCGACCACATCTCTCGAATCAATGAATGCTCTCCCTTCGTGACTTCACTCCCTCACCAGTGTATGATGCTAAAAACTACCCCCCCAATAACCGGAATGCGAGTGCACGTGTGGTAGTGTATCACGTTGTAGTTGGCCAGTCCATCGGTGATCGGAGCTGAAATCTCCGACATTTTCAACCGTTTGCCGGAACAACTAAGCCAGATTCAGCCCAAGTTCTTGCACCAGTCTCGCTGCCAAGAGTCATCGTGACATTCTTTCAGGTCGCAAGCGCATGTTCTCTCACCTTTACATTTCGCAGTGCCGGGTTCATTCGAGAACTTAAAACATCCTACTATTAATTATCTGCAAGGCTAGGATCGCCCGGCTCTTTTTTTTCATTTAAAGACCAGCCACGAGGGCACTCGTTACGCGGCCGATTCCCTTGGGCGGAGACACCCAGAGGGCAATGCGGAAGTTTAGAAGTACCATAGTACTGTAATAAATTTTGTCATGGCCAAGACAGGGCCACGAAACCTGCCCCTGCGTAGTGCGTCATTGGGTCTGCACTCCCGATCAGTTTGACTGACAGTTTCTCGGCAGCGGCAGCCACTTGCCCTGCAAGGCAGCCAGGGGGGCTGTTCCTTCAAGCCTCCGTCCACTGCAAATACGAGCTTTGATTCCCACATTCTTTCCTTTTAACCTGACTAAAGAGTTGGCTGACGCGGTTGCGCTCGTGTCTAATTCAAATAAACTGCCTGAAGGATGTCTCAGCACAGCATTGGCATTGCTTACAGTACTACGGGGTCCTACGTCGTACGGAGTACTTCGATGGCAATAGGAAAATGCAGAGTCCGTCAGCACCAACATTGCTGCGGTCGGATGGATCGTGGGGCCAGCCAGCCACGTAAGCTACAAAGTTCCTTCTGCTGCGTTGAGATGTGCGTTGAGATCTAGGTACCAGTCGAGGGCAGTGTGTACGAGCCAGGTCTGCAATACGGAGATTAGGCTGGTTCAACAGCAACGTACCGAACGCCTGTTGCAACACACTCTTTCGAACTCGTCCGCTATAATAATAATCAAAAGGTTATTCTTATTAACTCCAACCCTCCAAGAAAGGCCAGACCGTTGGATTCCGTTTTCTGTCTGAGACAACTACCGTGAAAAGACAGTCCTCACCATTATTATTATTATTATATTATTGCATCATGCAATACATGTATTTTCCCTACCACCCTCTATAGGACTGAGCCAAATGTTTGAAGTAATAGCAAATACAAACCAGCGCCCGTGCATTCCACTTGTATGCGATTATTTAATCTGAAGAAGGTGAATATGATAAACGCGCAGTGGATTTGAAGTCAGCTTAACCTACCCTTGTTCTTCTTGTAGACTTTCTAAATGTGGAAACCGAAGCATCAGTACAGCCCAAACCCACTCTCCCACCATCTTCCTTCGGGATCGCTCCACCAACCATACAAGGGGCCACCCCATCGCCACCAGCCTTGTCCTCTGACGCCTCGCACAAGGCTAACAGGCTGCGTTTCGAAAAGCCACGCGCCGCATCTTGCAGTGTCGTCCGCCAAGGGTGGAGCGGTTAAGCAGAGCCACACCACGGCAAAAAGGATGTTGCACGTCTGCCGCAGCGGCACAGGGAAAGAACGAGACCCGACCGCGCGGGTAACATATGCCTGGGCAATAATCCCAATTGCTTGCATCAGGAAGAAGAAAAATGTCCCAGTGATAGGACGCGTGAACTGAGGCCCAGGAGGGAATGAGGTGTATGATCCGAGGCCGTGAATGACACCAGATAGACAGAATGCTGTCAGAACTTGAATAGTTCTGGCTGCATTGGATGCTGAGTCAAGCTTGTACCGTTTCAAAATGTAGGTTGATGGCTGCAAGATGCCGAAGCGGAGGAGTTGATGCCAGAACCCACCCCAGAAACCGGCAAGACCTCTGGAGGCGATGGATGGGAAAAGCGGACCCCAGAACGGTTCGTACATGGATGGTGTGAGAAGCGGGGTGCGCGTGAGGCGTAACATGGATGGGTATGGTATGATGGATGGGAGGATCATAAAGAAGAAAACAGGACCGAGTTGGACGAGTAAGCTCAGTGCCGTGCACACCGACAAGATCGTTATGCCCAGTCGTGCGAGTCTAGACGCAATTGGCCCTGTGCCGTAGATGGCCGAGGGTGTTGGTGGATCGTAGAAGGAGATGAGACCGGCGAAGAAGGGATCGTCTGAGTGAAGAGCTTTCATGACATCGACCGCAAGGTACCAGCAGACCAGGTTGATGACCGCCTGCTTTTGGATTTGCTGCATCGATCGTCTGGATTTGACTCTGCTCGCGGAAACCGCATATTGGTGGTCACTTGCTTGCTGAAGCTTTGGGAGACTTGATAAACGAAAATTCCAATTGACACCGCGAAAGGCTGTAACGAGATCTAGTGTCCAATCGAGACGGTGGGATAGACTACGGTAGACGGATATGCTTGCCAAGCATCAAAGCGTGGCCACTGAGCCCCAAGATACCTTTCGAGAGCGCAAAACTTGCAGTTGTCAGCGAATGT
Organism: Chaetothyriales sp. CBS 134916; assembly: GCA_003709845.1. Lineage (NCBI taxonomy): Eukaryota > Fungi > Ascomycota > Eurotiomycetes > Chaetothyriales > Domatiomycetaceae > Domatiomyces > Domatiomyces globalis. The sequence goes on from QQXO01000369.1 coordinate 16,378, forward strand.
ACTCCTTGGCCAGCTGGACGCCATGAGCGTGTCAGCATTAGTTCATTTGGCTTTGGAGGTGCTAATTGCCATACCATCATAGACACAGCTGACAGCTACAGTCTTTCTCATACGCGCGAAGTAGCGTCAGACACCCCGAGCTTGTTCGTGTATTCGGCATACTCGAGCAAGTCTTTGGAACGTATGGTGCAGAACATCGAAAGATTTCTTGACACAACCACTGAGTCGTTTGCGGATGTCGCATACACTCTTGCTTGTCGGAGGCAACATCTGCCATACCGATCTTTCGTTGTCTCCGCTAAAGATAAACCTGGAGAGGCTCCATCAGCCCTGACTCAAGATGTTGGCTCTGATTATACCTTGGTGATGGTTTTCACAGGCCAAGGCGCGCAATGGCCCCAGATGGGCAGGGGCCTGCTCCGCTCCAACCAGGCGTTTTCTGAGGTTATTAGGACCACAGACATGGAGCTCAATCGTCTTGGAGCTGATTGGACTATCAATAACGAACTCTCCAAGACTTCTAGACAAAGCAGAGTGAATGAGGCCGAGTTCTCTCAGCCCTTGTGCACAGTGATCCAGATCGCGCTTGTTGAAACGCTCGCCTCCGTTGGTATCAAGCCAGCTGCTGTTGTGGGTCACTCAAGTGGCGAGATAGCGGCTGCCTATGCTGCCGGTGCTCTCACATTGAGCGAAGCGATGGCTGTTGCGTTCTACTGAGGGAAGACATCGAAGACGCAGACGAAGCCCGGAGCAATGGCTGCTGTGGGTATGGGCTGGGACGAAGTACATGAGTATCTACTTTCTGGTGTCGTGGTCGCTTGCGACAACTCTCACAACAGCGTAACTTTGTCTGGTGACACGGATCAGCTTGCGTCTGTCGTGGCTAACATCAAAGAGGCTTAGCCAGAGATTCCCACGACCACTTTGAAAGTGGAGCGAGCTTACTATTCGCATCATATGGTGGAGATTGGTGAAGTATATTACCAGGCCATGGTTGCCTCAGGAGTCATGGGAGCCCGGCATAAGATCCTATTCTTTTCCAGGTGGCCGGGAAACGTCTTTCAAACGAGGACAAGCAAGCACAGCTGAGCCCGAGATGCTGGTAGGAGAATTTAGAATCTCCTGTTCGCTTCAAGTCCGCGGTTACCGAGATCCTGAAGCAGCCCGATATTTCAAATCCGGTCTTTCTGGAAGTCGGACCTTATGCAGCTCTCGAGGGTCCGGTCAGACAGATCTTGACCAATGAGTCACGCAAGGCGCCTTATGTACCAACTCTCACAAGGCGGCAGAATAGTACCGAAAGTCTTCTAACAGCAATTAGAAAGCTCTGGACTCTTCACGTTAATGTTGACTATGCAGCTCTTATGCCTGCCGGGCGGGTATTATCTGGCCTTCCTTGCTATCCTTGGGATCATCAGAAAAGTCACTGGTATGAGCCAAGAGTGTCTCGGGAATGGCGACTAGGTGGCTGTCCTTACCATGATCTGCTAGGGAGGAAGCTCCCTGAAAGTACAGACCTGGAACCAGTCTAGAGAAATCTACCCCATCTCGAAAATATGCCCTGGGTTTATGATCATTGCATCAATGATGACATTGTCTTCCCATTTGCAGCATTTTTGGCTATGGCTGCTGAGGCAGTCCAGCAGGTCAGTGAAGCTCAGGAGACTATCGATATACGGAATATGGTAGTCAGCAATACACTGCTAATCAGCGAAGAATCACCAACAGAACTCGTAACTTCTTTATATCGCAGTCGCCTAACCGACTTCTTGGATAGCGATTGATGGGATTTCACTATATCATCCCACAATGGTTATGTCTGGGCAAGACATTGTACCGGTCATGTACGACCGGGGTCTGATATTGCGTTGACTGATTCTTCATCTTTCGCTCCAAGGACACTCCCGAGGAAGGTAGATAGCCGGCGTTGGTACGATGCAGTCCATCGAAAGCGGCTAAGCTACGGTCCGCATTTCACGAGCATAGAAAATATCACCTCGTTGACAGCCACACCTCGTAAGGCTTCAGCCAAGTTACGCAACAATTGGCATGGCGATGAGGATAACTATTACCAGCACCCTGTTATTATCGACTCTTTCTTTCAGCTCCTAAGTGTTGCGGTATATAAGGGATTCCCTCATATCTATCGCCGGCTTGTTCCGACTAGTATCGATCAACTAACCATTTCCCGGTGTAAGCCAGACGAACTTCAGCTACGTGTGGCGAGTGAGCTAACTAAGGACAGTGGAGCTTCTGGGCAGGGACAATGTACCGCTGGCTCAAAGACTGTCTCACAGTTCTCGGGCCTTCAAATGTCTCTCTTTGAGAGTACGGAATCTACAGCGAAGAATGACTTCCCACTAACAGCTTGAGCTGAATAGGTGTTACATGTCGGCTTCAGGGATATCAGCACACTCTTCCAGCCTGTTGATATCAACGCCAGCGACATACAAATCTTTAAGGATCTTGTTCATTCCGCTATCCGGTACTCGCAGCAAGTGACTTTCGGGGTCGAACCATAATCTCTTCAATTACAGCAGTATAGAACTTGGTTAAGGAAGCAAGAGGTCCCTTCGTCCGAGCGTATGTATAGTACGGTGTAACAGGACTCCCAGACTGGGAGACCTACAACAGCTGTCGCAGGAACCGCGATGCGACAAGTGTCGCAGATCTCCCCGCTACAGGGTTACGGCGCAGACCCAAGTCGGAAGCAAGACCGTGATATATATGAGAAGCATAAGCAACCCTCGGTACAGGCCTAAGGGACCAGCAAATAGGAACCACAGGGAAGACAATGGCTCAGGACATGGCTGGGAATACGGCCAGAAGAGGCTGGGGAAGAATCCAGCCCCCCC
>QQXO01000370.1:0-19215 GCA_003709845.1 Chaetothyriales sp. CBS 134916
CCCTGTAGCCACCATTTTCCAAAGGACTGTTGCTTCGAGTTTAACACCCTAAGGGCACACCTTACAAGGTCCTAAGCGCACCTCCGTAGATTGCAAGATTTTGTTATGCCTGGAACACCAGTAGGCCGAGGGAGCCCCAAATCCCTCTAAAAAGATGGGGAATCTTGCAATCTGCTGCAAGATTCAGGTGTTCCAATATATATGTGTGTGTCATTGAATCCATTCATGACAATAGGCTAATATTGTGGCAGTAATGATTACTTGCCCCTGAATCTAAGCACCACTTACTCGACTGAGGCTCCAAGGCCTGCGTCAATCGGGCTGTCTGTGCAGTAATTCTGGCGTTCATCACCCCCTGGCCCTCTGTAATCCTGGATTTGGTATGGGAGAGGATCGGGTCAAGGCAGGTTGCCTGATAGGATTTCCCAGAGCTTGACTGGTCGGAGGGTCGATTTGACTGCGGTACACCACTGCGGATAGTGGTCTGTGGTCTTGAGCTTCCTGGCGAGAGCCGGGAGCTCGTGCTTGATGATATTGAGCTTCATCTTGCGTGCGAGTTGTATGAGGAATTTGGAGGTTGTTTTAAGCGTGTGGAAACGCCGGGCTCATAACCTGTTGGGATGACAATCGATCATACGACTAGTACTAGCAATGTATGAAGTGTTGTCTATTATCCATATCCTAAGATCTGGTAAATGGTCTATGGTACAGGAATAGGGGGCAGAGCTCCCGCGGTCACGTGACATGATTTCGTGACGATCTAGTGACAATTCGGGATAGCTCCATTACCATACGAGATGGCTGGATACCGTGCTGATCCAACAGTGGCTACACAGCAAGAAAGTTGGCCGCCTCCCTTTCGAACCTGAGCGCCTTATTCATTATCAAAACGATGGGCTCTTTGATAGTTCCGATTCTATCGTACTGTACAAACCCGTCAGCGCAGAAATGTCTTCTGTCGAGGCTTTCCTGGGCGGTCAAAGACATGCTGTAATTACTGACGATGACCATGGCCCTATACTGCAGATCGTGACGTGGATCTTGATGGTCGCCATGATCCTCATGACAATGCTTCGACTGGCTATCAGATTTGCAGTTGTGCGAGATCTCGGTCTTGACGATGCGACATGCGTTTTAGCAATGGTGAGTCTCGAGAAGGCGTTTCGTGTGGCTGGCGATGGCTGATCAATTGCAGTTCATAGGAATTGGTAGCATAATATCTTTATCACTCGCCGTGGATCATGGTCTAGGTGAGAAATATTCCATCCGCGACGACTCACAGACATGGGCATTGCAAAAGGTGAGACATAAGGCATGGCTCTGATAAACGATGTAGCTGATACCGTCACTTTCCGCATAGGACATCTATTCAGCGTCCATCCTCTGCCTCTTATGCATCGGTTTCGCCAAAATTTCTACTCTGGTCCTCACCACGCGCTTGACTCCCAATCACACCCACCTTGTCGTCGTCTGGGGCGTCACCGTCTTTGTTTCGCTCTGGGCTCTCTCCGCTGTCTTTGCCAACGCATTCCGCTGCTCGGTCCCCCACACATTCGACCTCCTAGGCGGACACTGCATCGCCATTGTATGTTCCGTGAACAATCCACCGTGTTCTACCAAGAAAAATTCTTTACTCCTCTAATATCTTCACTTCCTCGAGCATAACTGACAGATTCCTCCGCAGTACGCTTTCTGGGACGCCATATCTGCCATCGATATCCTCACGGATCTAATCATCATTGGTCTTGCCTTCTGGTTCTTTGGAGGTCTGCACATACGCCTTGGCCCCAAACTCATCGTTCTCTCTACATTCGCCTGTCGCTTATTCGTCGTTGCCGCCACCGTCAGCCGCCTTGTCTACCTCAACCGCCTCAAATCCTCCTCTGACGTCTTCTTTGTCTCCATACCGTTCCTCATCTGCACTCAAGTTCAACAAGCCATCTCTGTGATTGTTACCTCTATACCCACATTGAAAACATTTGTGGACCGTACCTACTCCGGCATGCTGAATGTGTCGCTCAAGATCCATACGGGTACTACTTACGGTGAAGCAAACCGGAAGGATAATTGCCTCCTGACTAGTCGGTCTCAGAGATCTGCCAAAAGTCCCAATAAACCACCAAAGCCATCGTCCAAGAAAGATATTACAACCTCCGCCTCAGATGAAATAAATGGCGCAGCGCCCGATACCGCCACACTCTTTCGCCCAAAAGGTATCAAGTTCGAAGCGATGGTCACGGGCGGACACCGTCACGACGCCTGGGGAAATGGCTTGAACTACACTGCCACAAATCAACCTCCAAATGGACCCAACTACTCCAACAGTCGAGGGGGGAGCGAGGATGAAATCGAGGGTGAGATCGAGAGTCTTGAGAGTCAGGGAAGCAATAAGATGATCATCAAGGTGAGGAAGGATTGGAAGGTAACTCCTTATCAACGCGAAAACTAGAGCGAAAGCTCTGTGTACCAACAAGTGGATAAATATGCTGTATATATACACACGAATGAATGATGTTTGGATATTGGATGGTGCTACTTCTGGCCAAGTCTTCCCTTCCAAGTTGCGGTCGAGAGATGTCAGTAGTACTAAAAGGCCAACCTACTTGGCACAATCTGAAGATATCCCGGTCGTGACTTGTAGAAGTTAGCAAGAGTACGGTCTTTGGAGAGAGAATTTGGCGTAGGCCGTTTGCGATCGCTCATCCTCTCGCAAAGGTGATATTGAAAACTGCATACAAGTAGCGTCTTGAGAGATCAAGCCGCTATTCATGTCATAAGACGTGATGAGAAGAATAGGTAGCTCATCTGGCCGTCAAGAGCCATCATTGCCCCGACGAAGCAAGCTCAGGATGGCCGACCGAGGTCGATCAGCCTGTCAGGCCTTAGAATGTCAGTAAGGCTAGAGGGCCCCACCTTCAAAAGGACGGGGAATTATGCCTTTCTCGGGCATAATTCAGGCATTACGATATATATGTGCGTGTCATTCATGACACAGCCAAGCGATGGTGGCGGCAAGGCTTCACATAAACCGCTTCGCTCTGGCTGTAATGTTTCCTGGCACATTATCGGAAGTGACGTACCGTTGCGATGCGCGAACCCCTCACTGAACGCCTTAAAACGACTCGTACACGTTAGGAATTCAACTCTAAAGGTTCAGAACAGGCTCAGATAGCTCCTCCCTTTCTTCCACCCTATCTTTTCACCCTTTCCTGACTCACCTGTAAAGTGCCGTCGTCATTCCCACGCCTGACTGAAATGGGCCCGACCAAGCTTTGGGACAGGATTTCCGCTCGCCGCAATCGTCAAGTTGCAAAGCTGTCAGGTACTACGCCATCAACAGCACCTGAACGAGAGGTTCAAAACGAAGTCTGCTTCCTCTTCTGCACGAATCTTTAGGGAAGGCTAACATATAGCAGAATGTCAGCCCAGGCCTGAGTTTTCCAGGGAGGAAAACAACCTACTTGTTTCACAGACCCAGTTCACCACTTCAGTGTCGAGCCCCCGTTTGGTGATAGGTATTCCTCAGAGAGGAGAAACTTCTCAAACATTTGGGACGAGGCACTTCGTGTTCTATCTGACGACGACGAAAGGAGTCCCTTACTTGAGAAGTACAAGCAAGCTATGTTATCAGAGCTTGTCCGGTGCGGTATTGTGGCGCAGGGATCTGCACCTTGTGATCTAACAAGTGAAAAGATACAACAGTGGCTAACATCTGCAAATACTGAGAAAATCTTTAGCTCCAGAAGAAGAGACTTCACCGGGATGGCTGCAAAGGCCGTATCGTCAATTGCACAAACCTTGTCTGCTGCCAGCGCGGTCAATCTCTATATCGGGCTAGCTTGTGCCGGGCTCTGTATTTTAACGGCGGTAAGTCTGCTTTGATAGAGCGTATTATCAAGCACCTGCTTACAATGGTACCAAGCCACTGCTTAACGCTGCAGAACAGTCGGAAATCCTAGTCAAGGGCCTCACTCATATTTCTTTAATCACAATTCGCTTCAAGTCAATAGACCAAGTCCTCATACCACAGCCCTCTGATACGCCCGCAACCCAAGAGATCCAGTTAGAATTGTTATCACGGGTCGTGCGACTGTTTTCTTATATCGTCGACTACCAGGCTAAAGCTGTGTGTTCCTTCATCGATCGTCAAGCCAGTTTCTTTCGAGATATGGTTCAAGCAGACGACTGGGCAGGGCTAACCGAAAAAGTAAATCAAATGGAGATGGCTTGCTCTAGCTTGGCACAGAAACACACTGAGACAACGAGCAGCGAGATAGATACGTGAATGAACTTAAAACGTCTCTCCATCACGCCATCTTTTACTATATACCCAAATTAAGTTGTTAGAGATGCATCAATGACGTGATTTATGCCCTCTTCGGGACAGAAGCCCACGATGAGCATGGTACTTATAAGCAGTAACTTGGGAAGACGATGCTGTGGATGTAGGTGAAGATGCAGTCTCCACTTGAGCAGTAACAGAAGCGATGGAGTCAGCAATGAGATCAGGATTGCTTCTGCTCCCCATAGCCGGCGCTTGGGTGGGAGCCTCGGAATGAGGATTCGTAGTTGTGATTGATTCTTCGTCCGCAGCTGCCCATGAGGGAGTTCGAGCCGCGTTTTGGATCGCCTGCACTACCTGGTCGTACTCATCCAGTTCCTGTGCGCAGTCTTCAGTTCGACATTTCAGAAGCCCGAAATACTCGAGCATCTCTTCATCTGTAGCTTTCCGGGTTGAATTACCCTCGTCAACAAGGATCTTGTTGCTCTGACCATCCATCACAAAGTGAGGATAAGTTTCTTCCAGGGACAAATCGCGCTTTGATGGTGGCGTTTTCCCCGATGTGTACTGCGCTGTTGGTGGTTCAGAGTAAGGTAGACGCGTCGGTACAAGGCCATAGTAGGGGTCCCAGGTCAGAAGAGCGAAGCCGGGGTCCTGTGTCAGAGTTGAAGGATAACAAGGGTTGTCGGTCAGCAGCCACGGGTCCGCCTGTGGAGCTCCCATGTTGAAGAACGAATAGTCCATAACGTTGATCGTGGTGATAGTAGATGTGATGCTAGTCACGTACACAATGTCACCGATGACCTGAATTGGTCCCCCCTCAACCTTGACCTGTTTCTCAGGGGGATACTTGCAGAAGCCCTTCCATCCACCCAGCCCGCTGACGGCAACGCCCTCATTCTGACTTCCGGGGAGAAGACGGATATACCCAGCGGGAAGACCCTGTTGGAAATGTGCTGGTGGCCACTCATCACGCTGGCAGCGGGGGGAAACGCGTTTACCATTGGGGTTGACATATGTCTTGGTGATCCAGACTTTAGACCAGATGCTGTTATGCTGCGTAACCCTGGAGGTGCTGTCGTAGAATTTAGTAAGAGGCCGATCAGGGTTAGCTACGCCAGTTGCGGCACAAGTAGGCTTTTGCCATGTACTGTACTGGGCGACTGAGGAATAATGATAACAGGCTTGAGGATATTTGGAGCCATCGCACCACCGAACCTGTGTACTGTAGGTTGTGGTGGCGACATGGCTCGGGACAACAATCGTTTTTCGATTCCTCATTGTCGCAGAGGGTTCAACTATAGGGGAAAGGCTGACAGACCAGCTTTCCCTACCAATATACGTGCTCACCAAACGAGCTGGAACATCCACAGGAATCGCGTTAAGGGGGAGATAATAAGAGCCACCGCATCCAAGACTCCCTGACAGTTTTTGGCGTTTCGAAAGGGCTTTCGTACCGTTCCATTGGTTTAAACTCGTGGTCCTCTTGAATTTCTTCGTACTACTTGCACTCCCAAATGTGGAAGATGAAATATCGAGCGTGTTGTCCCTAGATGCCAGACTGCCAGAGAGAATATGATCGATTGTTCTCGCATAACACCAGCCGTTGGTGGTGGCTGTCACAGATTGACAACATACGGGGGCATACTTGCCGGACTTGCAACCCGATTTTTGACCACCAATGTGCGAGTTCTTGGTCAGGGTGAGCCATCCTGAAGGACACTTACTGTTGCAATCTTTGCCGTTTCGCCCTGGGCCCCATTGGCAACCTCGGGTTCGGACATTAGATGGAGCGCAGAGGACGCGATTGAACCCGTTTCCACCTCCTATAATGAGCTCGTCAGATTCTGTACTGTCCACAAAATAAGCAAGAGTTACAAACCATGACATCCTTCTCCTGTCAAGTGTCCCAAATCGGCATCGAAAACCTTTCCATGACCCAATGAAATTGCACCGTATCCTTCAGGACATTGTTGTGAACCCGGAGGAAGACATGGTGTCCAGAAGATTCCGAGGGTAGCTGCATTGGAGCCCACAGTGGCTGCCTTTACCACAGGGCTAAAATTGAGAGAATCCATGGAGTTTAGGTTGTCAATAGATGTTGTATTCACTGTATTGTCAAGGTCCAGCGCCCATACCATCGTGCCACCCAGACATAACTTATTGGCATAGTTGACTTTCATAGCAAATGTCTGGGCATCATCGTACGAGACCCATTGATCATCATTCCAGGTCATGTACTTGACCCCAGCGTCGGAGTCTAATGTTGGGACGATGTCGTACTGAGAGATAAGGGCCTGGATCTCCGAGTCTGATAGAATGCCAGAGGTTTGGGTGCATTTACCAGGGGTGCCGCCAGAGGCGAAAGGACACCCTGGAGTAGAGCAAGAGGAGTCTTTGAGGGTAAATGATCGACCGTAAAATGCAAGTCCAAGCACAACCTTAGAGGAGTCGATGTCATTGCGCCACAGGAGGTCTAATGCCTCGTCAATTTCAGTCAAATTAGTATGAGCCTGTACAACGGCCTTCGTGTACCTAGGAAGACACACTCAATTAGCCCTGGTAATTTTGAAATTGTCATGTTAGAGGAAAGCCATACGGATTGTTTCCATCCCAGGTGCCATGGATATCGTAGGCTGTTGAGTCAATCAGCCAGTATGCTCGTGTCTCTTGAGGTCCACCCACTCATGATATTGAACCAGTCCAGATAAGGTTCCATACTAGCAATGTCAAAATTCTGCATATACCAATAAGAAGATGGGAGCGTGGCCGTGATGCCGTACGCCGTTCCACAGGCCGCACGAAGTTCCTTCAAGAAGGTAACATAATTGTCAAAGTCTGCGGCATTGCCCCCTCGGTCAGGAGCGACGGGATATTCCCAGTCAATATCAATTCCGTCGAATGCGTATGTCTTCATGAAAGTGATCGCAGACGAAATGAAGGCTGCTCGATTTGCCGCGGTAGCTGTCATGTCTGAGAATATCTGGCCCCCAGCACTCCAACCACCCACACTGATAAAGATTTCGAGGGCGGGATTATGTTCTTTGAGGCCAGTAAATATGGGATATAGCTCTGTATCAAAGTCGTTCATTTGCGCAATCTCGAAGGTACTGGGATCAATGAGCGCGAATGCATAATTCAAATGCGTCCACTTGGTCGGCTCGATCATGAGTGGGCTCCAGCTATCACAGGTCCGGGTATAGGACCATGATTCATAGTAGCCGATGGTACGCTTGCTCGTGGAGCCTCCACTGGACGAGCAAGATGGCTTGGTCGGCACAGCACACCCATTTTGACAGCCTGTCCCACAGAAGTCTGAAGTCGTTCCGCAGAAACTGTGAAGCCAATCAGCCTTGGACAGTGAGATGGATTCTACTTTGGGAACTTACCCATATGGAGAACAGCAAACGTTTAGTGGACAATTCTCACTCCCGGATGGAGCATACTGACCGCACTGAGCTGTCGCATTGCATGAAGAGGTGCAATTGCCCTCGCCGCAAAAGGCAGGACCAAACCCACAGCTTCCGTATATGGAGCAGCAGCCTTCGGTACAAGGAGTGGTTGGGGAACATGTTTGTGCAAGGACAGTAATGAGGAAGCTCAAAGCAAGTAGAGCGATAACAGCAAGACGGTTGCTCGAGAGTTCCATCTTGCTCTGCTGCAGAGTCAAACAAAAGCGTGTGTGAGAGAAGAGTACGCGATCTCCCGTCTGTCTGGGAAAGGTGATTGACTCATAGCACTTGAGGAGGGGACAACAAGGTATCCTCTTTTTCTCACAGAGAACCTCGGTGTTTTTTGCCGAGTGATACAGTAATACTCTGGTCAGGGATTACAAGATGCGCGCTTAGTGGGCCAATTACGACTCAGTGACTGAAGCGGTCTAAGCCTTAGGAGGCAATTAGTTTCCTCAGTGTAGCATTAAAACCAGTAACTTTAACACTAGTGCCGCAAAATATAATTCTTGGGCCAGAGTAGGCGCCCCTGCAGTACGGTAGTATCTCGGCTTCAGTATTTACTCCAGTCAAGGCTAACTCTAAGCATCAGAGCCCCCTGAGGCTAGTTGGATGCAGTGAGAAGTGATGGAAAGAGCAAATCATCAGCTCTGTAGTTGGATACCCCTTAATCTCCTTGCCTTTTTTTCTCTGTCAACTCCAATTCATCGCCGCCCATGTATAGCTGACTCAAAGGATGTCGTTCTACAGCAGTGCACGGTGGTGGGTTCTCCTCACGATCCTTCTATTCTCTCCTGGCCATTCTGAAGCCGCAACACAACTCTTCAATGGCGCCCAGATTGCGCTCTTTGAAGATGCGCCGACAGATTGCCTAACCGCATTCAATGCCTCGCTTGATTGCTCGGACAATGTTCAGCTGCTGGGATACGACTTCCAGACCTTGGCCTGGTCGGTTGATGACCTTGCCTACATGTGCACAACATCATGCGCAGCATCTTTGCAGAGTCTGGCGTCTGAGATCTCCTCTGCCTGCACGAGCTATACCTTTGATTTCAACGGGGGAGAGATGACCGCAGTCCAGGTCGTGGATCTGTTCTACTACAAATACAACTATAGTTGCCTAGCCAGCACGGAAACGGGACAGTTTTGTTTGATTGAAGAACAGACTTGGAACATCACGCAACTGAACAACTCTGGAGCCGCTACGTGGCCCGTGTACACGAATAAAACATACCCCAACTGGTACTTAAGCGAAGATGGCTCCCCACTACTGGACTGGGATGAAAGTGTGATCGAGGATCCTTTTGGGGACATTCCTCCTTTCCAGTACTATGAGACCAACATGGATCCAACAGGCACAAACTATTTTCTCGAAGGGGCCAGCGATGACTACAGCAACTACGGCTGGGACGCACAGTTGGAATACGATGAATACCCATTAGAGCTTCAGTGCAAATCCTGCTTCATCAATCAATTCATCATGGGAATCGAGTCTCAATGGGGCGAAGTCTACGAGTATGTCTTTTCCCAATCCAACGGTGGGTCGCTGATTCGATGGACAGTGAGATTACAGCACAAATTTGGTCCAATATGCAACAAAATTGCAACCTCACACAGACATTAGTTCCTGCCAATAACCTAACTGGTGGACTGAACAGGTTCGCTGTCCCTCGTTCCTTATATTCAACCCTCTAGATATTGACTTGTTTCCAGTGACGGTCCTCTGACATACACAAACACTATCTGCAATCACAACATCACGGTCACGAGCGGCAACAATACGTGTAACAGCCTTGCGGTGGCATTTAATGTTGAATCAAGCTCCATCTGGAAGTTAAATGCAGTGGCGTGCAACGCAATCGAGGCCGGCACATATTGCTCAGCCGAACCGTGCCAAATTGCTCAGATCGAGAACCGGACGAGCGCTGGGGAATTTCTGTCGGCGGAGACATACAGTAACATCACCATCACTCAGTTTGCTTCATGGAACCCATTCACAAACATGGACGGTTTTCTCCCCGGTGATGTGGTTTGCGTTGGGTAAGAGATAACGACTTTCCTCTTCTTCGAAGACAAAGGCTCACGCTTACAATGCAAATGCGATACAGGCCACCTGGGGGCTCATATGTCCCCGCTACGACAACAGTAGCTCCGGCTAGTCCGAGTGTATTCACAACCACAGCGTAAGCCTCCGATGTCCACCTTCGTCTCCGCAGGGAGGAAACAAACAGTTAACTCGGGGAAAACAGAATTCCAGCCGCTCCGACTCCCGCAGGAACAATCTCCAATTGCGGAGCCTACTATCTCGCACAGACAGGTGATTACTGCAGTCTGATAACCCTAAACTTCTCCATCACGATGGCCCAATTTCTCGAAATGAACCCATCCCTAAACTCGAACTGCACAAACCTCCTCGCCGGCTATGATTACTGCGTGGCCCTGGTAAACGGCACATCCATCACGACAGCCCCAACAACAACAACCACCTCCGCATACGTGACTGCTCCCACGCAAACCGCGACTGGCGCCACTGCTGACTGCTACGAGTGGTATACCACCAAGGATGGGGACTCCTGCTCTTCAATTGAAGTGGCTTACGGGATTACACTTGCCCAGCTACGTGCATGGAACACAAATATCAATTCGACATGCGGGAATTTGTGGCTGGGATACGCCTATTGCGTCTCATCTGATGATCCTGTGCCCACTACCACTACAACCTCTTCCTCGTCCTCGACTTACGTGCCTGCTCCGACGCAGACCGTGACTGGCACCACAGCGGACTGTTACGCCTGGTACACAGTGCAATCGGGTGATACATGCGCAACTCTTGAGCAGAAATATGGAATTACATTGGATCAAATTCGGTCTTGGAATACTTATATTGATGCGGCTTGTGACAATTTGTGGTTAAACTATGCGTATTGTGTCTCGTCGAATGATCCAATTACTGTTTCCTAGAGTTCGAGAATGTAATGTTCCATCTATAGCTTAAGGAAAATAAGATGATGGGAGGTAAGGCTGCGGTAGTAAATTTCAGTCAGGTCCATACCTGCTGTCTAACAAGGCAAAGCCAAGCTAGCAGGTGCAATTTAAATGCAGATTATTAATATTGCCACAAATCTCAGAGATACTTCTATCTCAATTATGGTCTGGGCTGCAATCCGGATGGGTAGTTAAGTAGAATTGGTCATAATGGAGTGAGATTTTGTCATATATGCCAAGATGGAAGATCCCCCCAGTCATGCGCTGAGGACGCCTAACTAGCGGGTAATTAGTTTCAAGAGATTCAGGATATGCAGAATAACTGTCCTATTCATACTACACGAGTTGTCCAACATTGATTTGAAAAGCACGGAGTTAAGTAGGTCGAATGGCCACTATATTTGCCGGATTTAAATAAAAGTATGAACCACTTGGTGATTCTTAAAAGAGGGCTAATCAGGCAATACCCTTACCTCCAAGAGCTTAGGAGATCAGAAGAGGCAGTTGCAGAGTTAAACGAGCAATAATCGAAATGTGGAACAGTCTTGATCAGGAGATAATCGATAGGTTAGTAAGGTCAATGATAATGAGGGTAAATGCTGTACTTTAAGCGGAGAATCAGTACACTTAAACAATATAGTAAATATTGACTGATAGCTTGACTGATTAGCTATCAAATCAGGCCAACTATTGAAGTGATCTGATATCTGTAGCAGCTTCAGTAGGTTAACAATTGGTGGGATCTGAATTTTGGTAGGGGCTACAGAGACATCTGAGTGGGAACCATACTGCGTCCGTCAACCCAGAATCAAGCCTCGGAGTTAGTACCGCTAAATTGAGGCGCGGGTAATTCCGTTATTATAGGCTGCCACCTGGAGGACAAGCAAATAAGCTCTCTCGCTATCCAGCGTATCACTCTTCCCCCTCCTTCCCCAGATCAAAACATTGGAACCATAACAATGACATCCCTTCATACCCCCCTAATCTCATCTCTAACAACCCTCTACACCCTCCTCGTCGACCTCCGCTACGTCCCCTCCTCTGCACTTATCATCCCGTCACCCCTCCATCCCCATAACTCTATCAACCGTATTGCAGCGATACAGAACGGGTTTAGCGAGGCTGCTGTCAATCTGGCATACCAGATCCCCTATATTACAGACGACGATTATCAGCTTAATTACGAGAGTCGGCCGCTTTGCTACCTGGCGCGCTTACCTGAGGCCAGCAAGGCCCAGGAGGATGATCGCGAGCTAGGGGAAGGTCAAGACCCATTAGTAGAAGGTCCAGGAGAATATGAGTGGGAGCTTGCGCGCGATCCAACCTGCCAGGAGCGGGATGATTTGTGGACAGGTCATGATGTTTTGGTGCTGACTCACGGTCAAGTGTATGGAAAGGAGTTAATATATGATTTGGAGAAGCGTATGTTTGTTCAACTCCTCTTTTCTTCTCTCTGAAGGGTAGAGGGTTTTTATTAATACCTTCTACGCAGAAACTATTACGGAATGGCAGCATTTCGAAGACCCAGAGTGGTTGGACCTCCCTGCTTTTCCCATGACATCACCACAGAATCCACTCTATGTGTGGATTAAAAAGTTACTAACCCTAGAGAATATCCCACTTGGTAATAGCCTCTTGATCCCTTATAAGCCTGAAGCTTATGGGTATCCTGGTGAAAATGCAAATGAAGAGGAATTAGCACAATGGAGACAGCGGGTTGAAGATGC
This sequence comes from Chaetothyriales sp. CBS 134916, assembly GCA_003709845.1. Taxonomy (NCBI): domain Eukaryota; kingdom Fungi; phylum Ascomycota; class Eurotiomycetes; order Chaetothyriales; family Domatiomycetaceae; genus Domatiomyces; species Domatiomyces globalis. The sequence goes on from QQXO01000370.1 coordinate 12,447, forward strand.
GAAGAGGGAAAGAGGACTGAAAGATGTCTATGTTGAGTGCGGATGGAAGACTGATACGGTTGAAGGACTTGAGGATCTCGATGGACAGGTGTCTATCTGGGAGGCTTTGGAGCAAGCACGGCAAAGGGCTGGGGAGAACTTTCGGGGAGAAGAGTTCGAACGGCGTAAAGAGGAGTGGATAAACAGTTTGTGAAACTGAACGGTGTTATTATAGGTGAGATACAATCATCTTAGGTTCTTTGTAACTTCAAACCGTGGGCTCCGCATCTAGTCGCCTTTGCGATATATCAGCCACGCGCTCTAACAAGAAGTGTCATCTGTACATAGTATCCAGGGCTGGATACTGTTAGCTAGATCAATGAGAGCGAACCGCGGCTGCATTCGAGGACCCATTAACTGTATCGAGGGATTATACACTCGGTGCCCTCCAGCGGACATTTGAAGGCAGCGGGTCCCACCTAAATTCAGTGGCCTTCTCGCACAACTCAACACTTCTAACAGCTGGGTCAGCTGATTCTCTTGTCAAGGTCTGGGATACTGCAACTGGCTCTCTTCGGAAGACGTTTAATGGGCACAGAAACCAGGTTCAATCAGTGATATTCTCAAACGACTCAAAACTATTAGTAACAGACAGGTCGATCAATAGGGAATGATCATACAAATCGTATGAGTGCGATCAAGAGAAGAAACTGAGTGAAAACCGTGACCCCGGCCGTTTGGATTTCAAGGAGCTATCTGCACTATATACCTTTAGCAGCGTTCGCTTATCAAGAGCTCCTTATCATCCACGACTGGGCAATTAGTATGGTGCGCACACTATAGATTCCCACTGATAGATCGTCATCGATCCTTTCTTGTTGAGGATACTCAAAGTGTTTAGTGCACCGATATCGGAAATTGTGGTTCACGTGACCAAGCTCCGTCTCGCACACAGCAGACTTCCGCTGACAATTAGCATCAGGGCCCTCGGACGGAACAGCAAAGATCTGGGACCCAACACTTTCCGTCCGAGAGAGATTCTGCAGCCATAGCGATTATGTTCATACCGTGGCATTCTCCCCCAGCTCAGAGATGCTAGCATCAGGATCCTCTAATACTGCCAAAGTCTGGGATGCTGCAACTGGTTCTCTCTTATATACACTTAGAGGCCACAGACATTTTGTCCGTTCGGTAGCTTTCTCTCTTGATTCGAGGCTATTGGCAACTGGATCATACGATGGTACTATCAGACTGTGGGACGTTATAACCGGTTCTCTTGACAAGATTTTATCCGGACATACTGAACCACTCTTCTCAGTATCATTCTCTCCCGACTCGTTATTGGTATCAGGGTCCAGCGGTAGGACTATTACAATTTGGAACATTACAACAGGTTCCCCCGAGTGCACTCTTACAGCCCACCTTAAAAATATCATCTCAGTCGCATTCTCGCATGACTCGAGGTTGCTTGCCTCTGCGGGCCCAGAAGGCTCGCGCGGACTCAAAATCTGGGACATCACGAACGCTTCCTTCCGTCAAGAATTAGAGGGCCACGCCTCAAGTTGGGTCGACTCATTGGCATTCTCACACGACTTGAAACTGATAGCGTCAGCGTCTCATGATTATACGATCAAGATCTGGGATATGGCAACGGGTTGCTGCGGACTTACGATTCCTAATAACTCTGGTAGCTACATTCGGAGTCTATCATTCGATGATACGGATTCGGTTCTTCTCACCGTTATCGGCCGTCTGAAGGTAGATCGAGCTGACTTTGCCACTGTTTCCGGGTCTTCTCTAGAGCAAAAAGAGGGAGGAGAGGAAGACGAAAAGGGCAATGGCCAGGGGTGGGCCATTGATCACACGTGGATAACGTGGAACTCAAAGAAAGTTGTGTGGCTACCGCCTGATTACCGCGCGGTGCAGTGCGATCTTTCACCATCGGGATTGAGGTTCGCTTTTGGCAGAGATGATGGGAGAGTTTTTCTTCTCGGGTTCTCATCAGCCCCTTCAGTACTCTAAAGTTGCTAAATCGAAACCCCCAAGTCTCAGACTACAAACAGCCTGGCGCTCCTTGGATGTTCTGGCATGGGTTGTAACAACCTGTCTGGCAATGAAATTTTGGACCTCTCGGTCATTTTGTTGTGGTGAATAGTGAACTGAAAACAAATGGAAGCATTCCGGCCAGCATACACGGCCCCACCCAAATCCGAAGCAAATATGCGCTCACGTGAAGTCAGGACAAACTCTTATATCATCGATCCCGTAGACAATTCCTGATTTTCTGGCGCAACAAGGAATTGTAGTGCCTAGGGTGATATCGAATTAGTACCTGTGTTTCTTGATCTTGTGCTGGAAGCCATTTTACTCCTCAACAGAAGCGAGTGTTCGAGGAGGTTTCAGGACGAGGTAAGAAGTATCATTCTACTCGTATACTCAGTGACATGCCAGGTGAATTTAGCTCGCGACGAGGCTGAAGCGGCTTTGTCACTATTAGAGTCAATGTCTTAGCACAGGCCCAATAACACCACGCTAGTCCTAAAGCAGATCGATCACTGGCTGGCAACAATGAACAACCAAAAACGAACAACTTCGCATTCTTTCTCTTCATCTCTCTTCAACAATTTGTCTTCGCACATTCAGCTTCTAGGCGCCGTCAATTTTATCTCCTATCTATCATATCGTCCATCTCGCCCCTCTTCTGCATCGGCCGCTATGGCCCCGCGAACGCGCTCGTCCGGCGCTCCTCCTGCAGGACACCAACAACTCGCTCCTGAGACCCGTAAGTCGAAGCTGAAGACTGCACGCTAGAAGAAGCTAACAGGAGACTGCGCTTCAGCGAAAGACGGCCTCAAACGCCGCCGAGAAGACGACGAATCCGAATCAGATTGAGAGTCAAAGCGACCGCACACCGCACCACATACGACATCACGAACCGGCACGCGGCTTTTCGAGCGAGGTACCTCGTTCGTCGGCCGCAACCGTGCGCGATGGCAGCGAGATGCTCTCACACCGCGAGTCCAGCGAGTCACCGACCGATCCTCCGCTCCTCTCCTCCGGCCTGCGTCTGCCGAAAAGCCTAGCGAGCCGATTCGCCCTTCAATCGAGGAACAGAAGACTCCAATCAAGTCAGAGCCCAGACAGTCAACCGTGACCTGGCTGATGGGTATTCCCGCGCGATTCTTCTCCCCGTCAAAGCCATCTTCCCCGCCGGCGCCATCACAGCCGAGCGCACAGGAGGCCCCCCCTCTTGCACCTCGAGCCCAGACCCTTCCTCCCAAACCGCCTTCCCCCCAGTTGACTCCGATCGAAAAGGCTCGTCAAGAGCTAAAATACAAGAGACGCATCTTGCAGCGGAAGAAAGACGCCGGGACAGATAGCGCCCGACGGATCGAGCTTCTGGAACTCAAGTTCGACGCAGAGGAGCGCGAACTCGACGCGCGAGAAGAGGAGTTCGCAACAGAACAAGTCGAAGGCTCGAAGAAGCGCAAGCTCGCCAGCAACACGTTTGCCCTTGTCTACTCGGATGGTGAGGACGACGATGAGGCCTCCGCGCCCGCAGCCGAGAATGCTTCCCCAGCAACCGTCGCGCCAAGCCAGTCACTCCTCAAGACGCCCTTGAAGTCTGCATTAAGGAGCGGCCAACCGTGCACAACTAGCAAGAAACTCCGCATCAACGAAACCCCAACAAGAATCAAGAAACTTTACGGACATTACGGTCCTGCTGGAGAATACACGGGAAGCACCTTTGCAGACAAATCGCGCAACTCGTTCTCGTCTGTCGAGGAGCAATCTCTCCGGACCAAGAGCACCGACGACTCGTCTGTTCCGAGTGACCCGCAGGCTGTGCGCCACAAGGTCTTGTCGCCCGGTACGAAAATCATAGGTCCGGAAGCATCTCAGAAATGCGCTCCAGGGTCTCCCTGCCCGATTCATACGACTTGACTGTGCTGAGCAACTCCGCAGCTAGGTCTGTTATGTAACCTTTGTCTCGTGGGGGTGGTAGAGTTGAAGTCTCGGACGCGGAGTATATCGTCTCTGCAGCATATAGCCCCAAATTCTGCACATCATGCTTATCGGCCAGCGACTGGGACCCAACGAACCCCGAATCTTGATTGGTATACTCAGCGCCTTCTATTATCACTTCAAGGTCTTTCCCTGCAGAACTATGGGTCTGCACTGACTTTCCATGGGTTCCAGATGCATAACCGGAGTCGGTAGGAGTCTGGTCGGCTTGCTCAATTGGAGGCGACTCGAGTATCAGATTGTTGACGCTCCTCAGGTGTTCCTTCCGCACCACCGCCTTGTGTCTTCCTTCAGCTGCATACATCCCTCGCAGTGCCCGCTGATACATCTCCTCCGCCTGATTAAGCTTCCCTTGATCAGAGTAGAGGGTGCCTAGATTGTTGACCATGGAGAGTGTCGATGTGTGCTCCGCCCCGAGTGCCTTCTCGTACCCTCGTAGTGCCCACTGATACATCTCCTCCGCCTGATTGAGCTTCCCTTGATTTCGGTAGAGGGTGCCTAGATTGTTGACCATGGCGAGTGTCGACATGTGCTCCGCCCCGAGGGCCTTCTCGTACCCTCGCAGTGCCCGCTGATACATCTCCTCTGCCTGATTAAGCTTCCCTTGATCAGAGTAGAGAAGGCCTAGATTGTTGACCATGGAGAGTGTCGACGTGTGCTCCGCCCCGAGTGCCTTCTCGTACCCTCGCAGTGCCCGCTGATACATCTCCTCCGCCTGATCGAGCTTCCCTTGATCAGAGTAGAGAGCACCTAGATTGTTGACCATGGCGAGTGTCGACATGCGCTCTGCCCCGAGTACCTTCTTGTACCCTCGTAGTGCCCGCTGATACATCTTCTCTGCCTGATCGAGCTTCCCTTGATTTTGGTAGAGGTTACCTAGATTGTTGACCGTGTTGAGTGTTGACGTGTGCTCCGCCCCAAGTGCCTTCTCGTACCCTCTTATGAAAGGCCGTGGAGGTACTACAGTTTAATAGTAAAATGAATGAATTCAAGCTAAATCTTCCCTAGCTTACTATATAGTACTTGCTACTTAGTGATCTCCAGACGCCTGTTTGACCCCATGTCCTGGAGAAAGTAGTGGAGAACCCAAAACACTGATAGGAGAAAACTCAAGCTCAGTGGAAGAGAATTGATGACTCGAAGCAATCTGCTGGATCCGTGCTTTCCTGGCATAACGCGACTTCTCGGGGGCTTTCTAGTCCTGACCAGATGTTTGGACAATATCTGTAGGTGTAGCCACCGTTATTGTTGACCCTATATCATCTTCAGAGAGATATATATTTATCTCAGTATCTTCGTTAAATCAGTAAACCTCGACTGAAGCACATGTAGTCTTGATCTATTTTGCGATGAGTAGAGCCCAGGATTTCTAACAGGTACGTACCCATTGATCCACCGGAAACGGCCAGATGTTCGCCGGGCCATTCTTGTCGATAAATACATGGAACTTGTCGTGAGCTAGCTGATAGATAAGAGTCAAAGCCCTTCCACTATGTTTTGAAATTTCGTACGACCATCGAAACAAAGTTTCCTTTCCGGCTTTAAAGTATTCCTTTTTTCCTCGTGCAGTTTTGCTATAGTTTTTCTGAATCTTAGTAATCTTTTTGGTCGGCATAGGGGGCAATAGAGAGAAGATAGAAGATATAGAGTGTAGATAGAGAATGATCTAAAGGGGGGGGAAGGAATGCAGCCGAGGTCGGGGGGGCGGCAGAGTCAAATATCAGGTAGGAGGGGGGAGGGTGAGAGAATTAGGGTATTAGGTAAAATAAAGCCTATATTTATACCTATGGCCCTCGCTTTCCCCGACCTCGGCTGCATTACTATGGTTAAAATAGAGCTTACTTTGATCTATGCCATTACTGTTTACGGTCTCCTAGCTCTCTTTCTCTGCCGCCAAGGTTTCCGTATCTTCGAATACTCCATCAAATCACCTACCTTACAGAATTAGGTCTTTCACTATCTAAGAACAGCATTAGTAGAGCGAAAATGGTTTCTACCTCGGATCACACATATATATACAGCCCTACAGACTCTCTACTAGGGCTGCACAACAGCCTGTAATACAGTCGGTATATACTCTCTGTCGGAGGCAACCACTCGGGTAGGGACACTGACAGCCTTCAATATGATCCCTCTATTCTTTGGAGATCGCCTAGCTTTTGCTGCTGACCTGCTTGATATTTCTTATAAGACCTATCAACAGCTACACAAGACTGTCGGGCTAATAGCTACTGTATAGATAACCCTTTATATTTATCTACAGGCAGTAGCACATAAGATTGATACACAAAAAGCTAACTATAATATTGTCATTGCTGTAAGTGGTCCCTTAGTATCTATCAGTTCTAGGTCACGACTTACTTCACAGGCAACTGCGGCATTGGCTGTCCTTGTTGTTAAGGGCTGCGCACACTTAAGGGTCTTGGCAGTCGCCAGCGACAACAAGACAGGGTGTACTAACAACGGATCATTTACCGATCCTAATGATTCAGTAAATCGATAAGACCACCACCGGCAAACCTTCCATGATGAACAACAGAGGCTAACCAATGAGAACCTATGCAACACTACGCTAAGACAATTCCCTCATGTTGGAAATAGCCAATCAGAGGACCAGGATTAGATCCCCTCTGCCAAGACAACCTCTAACACACAGGTCTCACGTGACCATAAACTCTATTCTTGTTTGATATACCTCGACGTCTGCCCCGATATCAAACGACTATTTCTTCATATCACTCCCTCATCGAATCGACGACCGAAT
>QQXO01000371.1:0-19027 GCA_003709845.1 Chaetothyriales sp. CBS 134916
GAACCCCTTCCAGGTCGGTGGAATCTGGTAATAGAGCCTCGTAGGCCTTTTCCATTCTTTGGACCAGCCTTGATTTCGCTAGCGCGGCAGCCATTGAGACCTATCTCACCGCCCCGCCAAGTGCCACACAATAGCCTACAGGTATCGGCTACTCTGAAGGTGCCAGGAGTATTCCCCACCAGCCCGAAGCCACTTCCACCTCTACCTGTGTTAGCTGGGGACTTGGACAGAATGAGTGGCACCATGACGGATCACACGCCCGCTGATGCAGGGGCCGAAATGGGCAAGACGACTACACCACTGATCCCAAATACTACCTCCCAGACGAAACCATCAGCACCGAACGAGAAAGTATACCGCTCCACCAACTTCCAACAAGACTCCGCTCTGGTTGTCTTGCTGCGGGAAGAAGGCGGGCAGAATTCGGTGTTTCGAAACATTGTGCATCTGATTTCGGAAGAGGACTACAATAAAGCCAAGAATACTCTGGCTGCGTTGAAACTGTCGGACCAGGGAAGTACCATACAAGATGCTACCCAGCAAGTGAAAACGCAGATAGGTGCCCAACGAACCATGACGGAGGAATTCGCACAATGGTGGATTACACGATTCCGTCAAGGACCTGGGAAACCTTACAGAGAACTACCAAGGGAGCTCTGGCTGGAACCAGGAGCGGATTTACCGAAACATTCACGAAAAGAATCGGAAAATCGACAGCTAAACTACAGCCGACAAGACGCCCGCTCTGGTTATTCAGAGTCTCGCCAACAATCATCTCAGGCAGCTCGGACAAACACACAACGATCAGACCGAAGAGCAACCCCAGGCGACAATATGCAGCCACTCGCCAGACCGTCAGACACGAAAGGTAAACACCGGTCGGCGAGATATAGAGGAAATTCTAGTTCGTCGTCTGATCCCGAGGACTACCGACCAGACGATCATCGTCACTATTCGGATTACAGTCCACGCCGGACGAAACGTTCAGCACACAGACCCAGACTTTCTCCGGAAGATGAGGCTGACCTCGAACAATTCGCTGAAATATATGACCTCTGGCGTAGGACACGTAAGTCAAGACGTCACCGTCATTCAGACTCTGGATCAGACTCAGGACGGGGAACTCGACTCCCAGACGATTCCGGAACATCAACCAGGCCTCCCCGTTCAAACCAGGGTCCAGCCAGAGTGCCATATCAGGTCCCATCCAGGGAACAGAGCATGGCAGCTATGATGATGGGATCAAGGCCACCTCCAAGGGACCCAAATCGATCCCCGACTGCCCCATCTGTACCCCTGATGCCTTCGATCGAGGCTGCTAATCCTATGGACATCACACGAGTACCCCGCCGTCTTAAACCAGAGGAGATGGGTAAGTTCAATGGGCGAACATCAGTGGAGTCTTTCATCTCTCGGATTGCAACTATGGCACAGCTATATGGACAGAGCCCTGTCCTCGAAATCCTGCCTCTGTGTATGGAGATGGATGCCCGATCATGGTATGATGGACTTTCCCTCACCACCAAGCAAGAGATGAATGTCAATCTCGATGAGTGGGTGAATCGTTTACGATTCCGGTTCAGCAAAAACCCTGTTCAGGCCGAGAAAGAGATGCGCGCTCTTAAATGTGTCTTCAGCGAACCCAGACGTTTGCCGGTAGCCGCTTATATCTCCAGGAAACTCGAGCTTCTCCGTGAAGCCGGCCACAAACATGATGACGACTTATGCCTCTCCATCTGGCAAGATGTCGACCCTATTCTCCAGAATACAGTGCCTTTCGATCCCAGCATGAGCCTGGACGAATTGACTAGCCGACTGGTGAGAGCAGAATGGGGAGCAGCGCAGGCCTACGACCGGGATCATCCCACTCGAGACCGCAGCTTCGAGGCACGAGCTCAACCGCGGATGACCGCTCCGCGATATACAGCAGCTCCACCACCGCTGATGGGACGGGCAGATCCATCGCCATTCTCAAGGAGAGCACCGTATAATCCGGCTACGTCGACAGCCCTGGTATCGGCTGCGCGCCAGCCGGTTGCACAGACGCAGTCGACGGCTTACCCAGTAACCCCTCAGCAGACAGCTTACAGCCGGGCTCCGCAACGGGCAATTGGCTACACTCAACCACCTCCCCGCGCTGGAGCCTCGAACGGGCGTGCACCTTATCCCTGCCGTCGTTGTGGATCACCCAGTCATATCGACCCGAAGTGCCCTACCATCGCCTCTGTGATGCGTAATCCAGACACACCATATCGGCAACCAGTCGGAGCAGTTCACTGGGCAGACCAGTATGAGGAGGATAAAGAAAATACTGCTCCACCAGAAGGGGAATCTGAAGGAGATGTGTATTTGGCCGAGAACAGTGATATCCCGTTCGGGCAGAGCACCCCATATGAACAACCTGCACCACACGAGTGTAGCTCCTATGAGTGTGGCTCCTGCGATCAACCACCCGAGGAAGTTGATCAGCATATGGAGCAAGCTCCGTTAAACACCTGACGGAGTTGCAGATGGGCGGCTGCGATTCCGGGGGAGATGCTCCGAGTTCACCGCCTTCAGCACCTATTGTTACCCAATCACCTCTTGTAGTTTCCGTCACCGAAGTGGACGACGAAGTGTTTTTGACCCCAGGACTGGCTTTCACTCTTTATTCCAACGCCGAATTGGACGATGACAAAAGCTATCACGTATATGTATCAAAACCACAAGGCCCATCTGGTGACTTTACCCCTGCTAGAGCTGATTTCTACACACCCGACCGAAATCCACTCACATGTTGTGTCGACACTGGAGCTGGAATATCATTACTACATCGACCTTGTTTGGAAGCATTCCCTGACGCCGTACTGAGAACGATGCCGGACAACAAGTCGGTCACTGTGCATGGTGTCGGTGAAGGGGCAGTAAAAACGAATGAGTTTGTTGAACTCCCCATACATTGGCTTGCTCAAGATGGAGAGCGTATCTATCAGCATTTGGAAGTACATGTTGTGGACAAGCTCCCTATACCCTGTATTTTAGGCAACAACACCATTTACCCGCAGCGGATCAGTATCCTACCGGAAACTCCGAACGGAAAACCTGGTTTACAGATCCAAGGACATTTCATAGATCTTCACATGTTTAAAACAACTGGACTGGGGAACCCACCCAAGACTGGTACCTCTGTTGAGGAGCCTAAATCTTCCACCGAAAAAGATCGAGCGTCAAAGCCAGCTCAAAAGAAACCTCATAAAAAACCATACCGAAAGGTGCGAATCTCGGCCCAAACAAACGTCATTGTGCAGCCAGGCATGGGAATCAACGTACCGGTGGTGATTAAACAGCGTGGAAACAGACTTGCCACAGGCGACCATGACTATTTGATTGAACCAACCAACATGTTTTGTGACCTGAGCTTGGGCTCCTATGGCAGGGTGCCACGGGCAGTCATACGGGGTGACGAAACCCATTTGAGTTTCGCCAACTTCGGCCGCACCCAGATATCGATTCGTGCTGGGGAAATTCTCGGAAATGGAACCCTTTATGACCCCGAGGAACAAGAGGAGTATGTCTACCATATCAATATGCAAGACATAGTTGGTGGTGTCGAGAATCCTGACGAAGAAGATATCCCACCAGCAGGCACGCCTTTCCAGATCCATCCACTGGAAGAAGATGACGACATCCCAGACTTTTCCAAAGCAAATGTCTCTGATGCATGGGGACCAGAGTTCGGGAAAGCTTTGCGCAAGGTTGTCGAAAACCACCCAAAGCTTTTTGCAAAGGATATGGGGATGTTCAAGGACGGCATCAAGATGCCCATACCCTTCAAGGAGAACGTTGACCTGGGAAAACTCAAGCAAGCACCATACAACCTATCGTTACGAGACCAGAAGGCGTTTGATGAGATCACTGATCCCCTCCGCCGACAGGGCAGAGTCAAACGTGTGCCTTTGGGACAGCCAAGTCCTGTTGCCTCCCCCGCTTTTGTGGTACGACGTAACGGTAACGGTAAACCCCGTGTGGTGGTGGATCTCCGTAAGGTGAACTCTGCCATGTTCCCGGACGCGTATCCCTTGCCAAAGCAGGATACAATACTGCAGGCATTGGGAGGTGGCACGGTATTTTCCTCACTTGACATGGTCAAGAGCTTCTTTCAGCAGCCCATTGCCGAAGAAGACCAATGGAAAACGGCATTTGTTACCCCACATCGTGGCCACGAGATGCTCACTGTCGCCACTATGGGGCTGATCAATTCCCCTGGGTTTTTCCAACACCGAATGGAATTATTACTACAAGAATACCTGTGGAAGTTTGTTCTGGTGTATATCGATGATGTCATTATCTTCAGCAGAAACCTGAGCGACCATATCAAAGACGTCAGTATGGTGCTCGACACGATGGAACAAGCAGGTGTTACACTGTCGCTATCCAAATGTTATTTTGGGTACCCCTCGATTAACGCACTCGGACATCAGGTGAACCGCCTAGGGTTGGCTACTACAGAAGACAAGGTCAAAGCGATCAGGCAAATGAGCTTCCCAGACTCCCTGAAGCAGCTTGAATATGTCATTGGCTTCTTCGGCTACTACCGCAAATTCGTCTCGTTTTTTGCTGCTATTGTGGAACCTCTGCAAGTCTTGAAGACAAAGGGTTTAAAACCTGCTCCTAAGGCTGGAAAGCCACGAGAAAGATACACAGCTGCGGCTACACTGGAGGGGTACGCAACACCTGAAGAGATCAAGAAGGCCCGAGAAGCTTTTGAAACCCTCAAAAAGGCACTGAGCGATGCGCCTGTGCTCGCATACCCAGATTTTGTACGTCCCTTTATCTTCTATGTGGATGGCAGTAAGGAACGAGGATATGGCTGCGCAGTCCACCAGCTTGATACTTCTGACCCGCCGAAAGAGAGGCCGGTTTTGTTTCTCTCGAAAGCTTTGACCGCAGTTGAGAAGCAGTATTGGCCAACTGAGCTCGAGACAGGAGCATTGGTGTGGGCTCTCGAAAAGCTTCCCCAGTATACTGACCAGGAGAAACTGACCATTTACTGTGACCATGAAGCAATTCTCGCTTCGTTCAAGGACAATTCCCCTCTCAAGGGTAGACGTTCTGACCGCCTCAACCGCTGGCGCCTGTTCCTGGCCAGATATGTGAACAAGGCGGAAATCAAGCATAAGCCGGGCAAGGACCACAAGAATGCCGACGGCCTCTCCCGCATCAAGAATGAGGACGATCCGCCGCAGAGTTTGTTTACATCGATCAAGTCCATTTTCCGAAATCCAGCTCAGTCGGATGAGAAGTATCGGGTGTTTGTCACCACACGTGGTCAGGCTAGACAGGTACAGGGATTACAGCAGCTTGCTCCTTCAGCCGATGTCAGTCCGCCAACCACGCGGACCGTGGCAAAGGATACAACGTCATCAGCCAAAGACGACGAGGCAACTTGGGCAGCCACACATCTGCGAGTGAGCGAGCGCCTGCGTAAGCGGATTGTTCGAGGCCTGCTTCGCGACCCGAAGCTACACACTGTATACCAAGACATTATCAAACGCATCGGAAACACTTCTGATGATGGTAATGGCCCGATCACAACGCGTCAGACTTTCCGGGTTGATACGGAATCCAGGCTGATGTACGAACACGGTGAGGGACGTGATCGCTTGTGTATACCCGCATCTTTGTGTGAAGAGGTGTTCGACACTGTCCATGGTCGATCTCACGCAGGCCGAAGACGAATGCAGGACAAGATACAGCTAAACTACTTCATTCCACAAGTCCGCAAGCTCATCGCCAGATATGTCGCTGACTGTGCCGTCTGCAAAGCAGCAAAGCCTTCACACCAGAAACCTTTTGGAGAATTGCAACCAATCGAAAGCCCAAGCGTACCCTTTTTCTGTCAAACGCTTGATTTCATTGTCAGCCTGCCGCTCTCGCGAAATGGGTACGACGCTATTCTCACTGTGACAGACAAGTTCACGAAATTCGTCACGCTCATCCCAGGCAAAACGACATGGGGAGCTCATGATTGGGCGATTTCTTACTTTGACTATGTGTTCTCCAAGTACGGTCTTCCAGCTAAGTTGATTTCTGACCGGGACCCTAAGTTCACGTCACAATTCTGGACTGCCTTGGTGAAACGTATGGGGGCAGAGCTTGCGATGATAGCAGCCTACCACCCAGCCGCCAATGGTCAGAGTGAACGCACTAACCAGACAGTGGAGGTCACTCTTAGATGCCTCATTGCAGACCGATCACACCTCGCAACGTCCGACTGGGATGAAATCTTACCCGATACAGAGTACGCTCTGAACACATTGACCAACGCGAGCACAGGATACTCACCCTTCCTTCTTTTGTATGGTGTCCACCCCAGAGAGGAACTTGCCGTCCAGGAGGACTCAAATGAGGGGGTGGATGACTTCCTCGATCAGCGCCGACGCATTCGGAGAGACGCTGAGGACACATTGAAACTCGCACAAGCTCGAATGGCAATATATTTCGATCGTAAGCACACACCTTTTCGTCAAGCAGACCTTGTCTATTTGAGGCTAGCTAAAGGTGTAAACATCGGATATAAGCTACCGAACATGTCAGTCCTGGATGTCAACAAGGTGGGACCCTTCAGGGTCAAGCGCAAAGTCAGCAATGTGGCATTCGAACTCGAACTGCCACCAGACATGGGTATTCATCCCGTTATATCGTGTATTCATCTGGAACCCGCCAATGAAACGCATTTGAAAAAGGCCCCGCCTCCACCACCAATTGTCGTGGGAAATGAGGAACGATGGATTATTGACCGACTCCTGCGCAAGGAGAGACGTGGACAGGAAACGTATTACAAAATACGTTGGCAAGGATACGGCCCCGCAGAAGACTCCTGGGAGGAGGAACAGGAGCTCCGCAGTCAAGTTCCCGAACTTGTCGACGCGTTCGAATCTCGATTTCGACGCGCGCGATAAGACATAAAGGACTCTCTCCAGGACGTATCGCTTTGGCCGTGGTAAACTGGGCGAAACTTGATTCAGACCAGAAGAAAGCGAGTACTTGAGGAGCTTTGGATTGATGGCCGTATCCCTCTTGAAGGATGAGACCACAAAACAATATACCTTCACAAGAACTCATGGATGATCAAACGCAAAGTCAACTGGGACTCAACCCTGAACGACACGATGTCTTTGAAGATGTTCGATCTCAGTTCCCTGACACCGAAGAGGCTCTATCACGGGGAGTTGTGCCAAAACTCACCAGCAAAACCACCTTGGGCGAGGTGTTCTGCGTCCGCTTTCTGCGAGCAAACGATGTGCGTATAGTCCTTAGGGTGCCACATTCCAACAAGGCTGCACACGAGCTTTTGATGGGACAGGAACAAGGTGAATTGACCCAAGGAGACTGGAGCCAGGACGGATGGAGCCAAATCATGCCAACGCAAACGAACCAACAGAATAGAACGGGGACGAAGGAGGAGATATGTATACGGACAGTACATGGCGCACACTTCGACTGAGGACAGTCGCTTACTTCGAAGGGGGGCAGATGTCACGTGCCGGGCCAAGCCTTGGCGGCACCGCCCGTTATCTGACACTCGTTCATTTCTCTAGCTTATTTTTAGAATCATAATCAATTCAGACAGACTCAATAGACCCAGATAGCTCATAGGCAGCCCCTATAGGCAGCTATTTCGAGTCTTGAGTCTTCTGTCTACCTCTATTTCTCTTCCTTGTCCCTCTTCTTGCTGATCCTCCCCTTCTCTCGACATTGTCCCCGATCCCATCAAGGTCCGAGGGACCTGATATCTTCTGCCTCTATCTATCGGCCTTGATTTCGATATATTAAAGCTAAGTTAACTATACTAGTAAGCGTATCAGGATGCTCTTTTCCCAACATCCTCTGGCTTGTCTCCATCACCTCCACTTCTAACATTTCCGCCTCCGACCATTGTCCTTGACTCCAAAGTGTTGATGCCAAGTTGGCCATGCTGCTGAGTGTATCAGGATTATCGCGCCCAAGCACCTTCAAGCTCGTCCTCATTACTTGCGCCTGTAGCTCCTTGGCTTCTTCCCATCTTCCCTGTTCGCGGTATGTCGAGGCTAGATTAGCCATACTATTGATAGTGGAGGGATGTTCAGGACCTGCCATCTTTCTGGATGCCTCCACAATTTGTCTCTCTAACTCTTCCGCATCTTTCCATCGCCCTTGACTGCGATAAATTGATGCTAGATGAGATGTGCTGTTGAGCGTTAAAGCATGCTCTCCTCCCAATACCCTCCAAGCCACATTCATCACCTGCATGAATAACCTCTCCGCTGGCAGCTGTCGTCTTTCATTCCAGTAAGTCGAAGCTAAATTGGCTGTGCTGGTTAGTGTATCCGGATGTTCCTCACCCAGTACTTTTTTCCTCTTCTCTATTACCTCCAGGTCCATCTTCTCAGCCTCAGTGTGTCGACCTTGGTTGCGATATGTTGAAGCCAGGTTGGCTATACTGGTCAGCGTGTCAGGATGTTCATGACCGAGCAGCCCCTTCCTTGTCTCGATTACCTCCACGTCTGTCCGTTCCGCCTCGGTCCATCGTGCCTGACCTCGGTAAATTGAAGCAAGCAAACCTAGGCTGTATGATATCTCTAATAGCTCTTGACCTGCGACCTTCTTTAGCGCCTCAACCGACTGCTGACACATCCTCTCAGCTTCAGCAAAAGTCCCCTCTGGCCCAGGCATGCCACGCTGCCTTTCGAAGGATCTGAGCCCATTCTTGTACCGTTCGGTGATCTGTCGGTCGCTGTCTCTCTGCAGACTTTGCGTGGGGATAAAGCATCTTGCACAAGTCCCAATTTTCGTCCTCACTAGCCGGCCACACCGCATTCAGCTTCCGACAAAACAGCGCCTTCCATTTCTCTTCCACACCATGGGCCTCGAGCCGCTTTCGTATCGCCAGTTGAACTATTTCATGCATTTCGAATAAGCGTTCATTCTTTCCAGGGGACACCAATGAGTAGCTTTGAAGCCGCGCCATAGATTGCTCAAATGTGTTGTCGTGATTTTTGTTGGATGCAACATCATCTTCAATGTCCTGTTGATGGTCATGCTCGTGATCTCTCACACCATCTCTCTCCTGCTTTCTCATCTTGCGGGGTTTCTCGTCTTGCAGCTGATACTTCAGTACCTCCCCCGGGATGCTGTGTGCATCAAAAAAGCTCATTAATGAGAGTAAGTCGGCCGATGCAGGCGATCTCTCCCAAATATCGTCAAATGATATTTGCTATGTAGTCAGTACCTAGTTCTCACTATCTCCGGGACGCCGGATCTGACGCGCATTGTATTCATCGAGACTGGTCTTCTGTTTCTCCATTGTCTGGAACACTTTGATATACTGCCTCACATTGCATCTCGCTCCTTGTTGCTGAATGTATGCCGCCGCGTGCACGATTGACATCGGCACATATTCAAGTATTCTTGCCAGTTCTTCCAGAACTTGTTTGTCTCTTATCCCTTTTAGCTTATTTTGCAGAAGCTCCGTAGCTTCTGCATTGGTCATGGGATTTATCTGTACAATGTATTTCGCGTCAACAAGCTTAGCCAGCTTCATCGAACGTGTCGTAATAAGAATTGTCCCATGCCGATTTGGCGGAAGGTATGCCGAAAATAGGAGCCGGAGCTTTTCATCTCGATCGACGTTGTGTGGTCTTGATAGAGTCGGCTGAGTCGCCAAGAGGAGTAGGTCATCATCTAGGTTGTCCAAGACAAGCACCCAGCGTTCCCTTGTTTCGTCACGCAGCCATCTTGCTACCAAATCGAGAATGCTTTCTTTCGGATCTCTGTAGCCTAGAATGTTGACTTGCTCCGCAATTTCGCGGAAGCTTTGCTCTATTCCATCGATACTGCTCGCATGGACCCAAAATACCCACATTTCAGGCGATCGTTCGCGCAAGCGATAGCAGAATTCTGTGGCAAGTTGGGACTTCCTATGATCACGTCAGTGGATAATAAAGACAGGAAGTGGGAAGCTCACCCCATTCCGCCAACCCCTAGGAGCGAGACTCTCGCTCCCGGTCCCTCGCACAGTTGCTCAATCTGCTCCAGCACTGTTCTGCCGCCTTCGTAAGTTTTACATTCGACGAAGTCGGCATTGCGTCGTAATGGTATGGTCGAGGACGGTGACAGTCAGTCTTGGATCTGTTTCAATGGGGCTAGGCAGAACTTTGTTAGTGTTGCTAGCAGTGACTAGAGGGTCTACTTACGATTTAGAGAACTGTCAATCTTCCTCAGGAGTCGCTGGATCGCCTTGTCCCCACCTTCTCCGTAGAAGAGTGGCATGTAGACATCGAAGAGGCCCAAGAGAGAGTATGCCTTATCTTCTTGCAGCTTGGTGTCACGATTTCCCGCCCAGGCTAGTCGTTTTGCAACACCAAATTGTGTTAAAGGCTCTCCCCGAAGGGCTTCTATGGCCACGCCGGTGACTTCGTGTATGACCGCTTCCAGTGATGTCCTGCTGCCTATGAGCTTGCCTTCGCTGGAGAAAAATCCACAGAAGTTGGGGCAATTAGCTCTTGCAGAGTCCATCCCCGAGAGAACCATCGACTTCTCCGGAAAGCCGCTTCCGGAAATGTAGATGATGGATGAGTAGTGACAGCAGGATGAGATACAGCGACATCTGACAAGTAGCAATAGCATTTATCCGCATATCGATACCAGCGTGTCAGCGGCAGTCTACTGTGTGCGGGAGAGACCAGTCACGTGAGCCACAATTTCCGGTACCGGTGCACCAGACACTTCAGATATCCTCAATGAGAAAGGATCGATACCGATCGACCAGTGGGAATCTCTGGTGTGCGCACCATACTAATTACCCAGTCGCCGAGGTCAAGGAGCTCTAGATCAGCAAACTCTGCTAAGGTATATAGTACAGATAGCCCCTTGTAATCCAAGCGACCGGGTCACGGTCAGCGTTCCGAGTCGCCGACACCACACGGTGTCGACACCGATACAGAGGTCGGCGCCGTTGGTGTCGACACCAGTGTCGACACCGCTGGCCTACCCAATTAGGTAATCCGTTTGAGTGAGATTTGAGAAGAAATCTATTATCTGTCTCGCTAATGCTGCTGTCGTTGTACAGTACCATTACTGTACCAATTCTTGAGGAGTTCCAACTATTCAATTATCTCTGTTGATAGTCGTTGTTGCTGTGGTACAAGTAATCGCTTAGTAGATGAGAAGACCCGCTCTACCTCTGCCGATATTACAGGAATTAATAGAACGTCAAGTGTTATTTACTGAAGCTCAGGGTAGGTATTAGCCTTATTATACCACTATAAGAATAAGCTTATCTTATTCTCAACCTTGAAGATAATACTGTTGATAAAAGATTCGAACTGATCCTTATCAGATAGGGTATCTATAAGTTCTTCGAGAAATTGGTCCACAAAATTAGGCTGCTGCTGGTTAAGATTACTCTCTCTTGCTAATAAGGAGGTCTACTCCTTATATTTATTAACCTATTGTGATGGCGAACAATGGGGTATCCAGCTGAGTGGATGCAAGCGAGGCTCGAGAGGGGATCTGATCGCAGTGATAATACTAGCACAGGAAACCCACCAACTAATCAATGAACTTGACAACACTCCCTTGAGTGTTGCTGGGTAGAAACAAAGGAACAACTGATGTAGAAACTTCTGTAGAGATTGAATCAAGGATCTCTGTCTGTAAACTTCTGTGTACTGAAAAATATCCCAGCTGCTAGGCTTAAACTTGAATAATATGTGCTTGTGTCTTGAATCCTGTGATACTTGTGATGCTTAACTTCCGCTCCTTGATTGCCCTTTTTGGAGTGCTATATTCCCTACCAAGACTTTCTCTTTCCGCCGCAAACCACTACCTTCCCGTGTACTCCGAGCCTACCACTTAGCCCTGACTCGCCTCTTTTATACCTTACAACACGAAAGGGGGCCAGTGTATCCCCGCTGTAACACCCTACTAGGCTCCCCGAAGTGACTGTCCCCTGGTCACATAAAGAAAGACGAAAGAAGACTTAACTCCCCCTAGCCCTTGAGAAACTTGATGTTAGTATCCTTCCTTTAACTTACTCTCTTATCATCTCCTCAACTTTATCTTCTGTCATTGATAGAAACCTTTGCTTCGCTGATGCTGACATAGATAGAACCAGAATCTTGAAGGTACCCTGCTCTCTACCAGAGTCCTGTCTATCATTCTCCTGGTTAACCTCTTGCTCTGGTGATATATCCTGTTCCTCCTTACCTGAGTCTTTATCACTTGACTCTGACCCTGACTCTTCCTCTTCACCTTGTCCTCTGAATAGCTCAAGTATCTCTGTAATCCTTGCAGCGCTATCTTCGCCGAACACTTCCTCCTGCGTGTAGAAGGGCTTCAGTCTATCCCCAGAGAATATCCCTTGTAGTCTTGTACTATCCAGGTCCTCCAGGATATATATACCACCAGGCACCCTATAACATATTATATATTCTTGAATATAATACAGCCCTAGCTACTTATACCTTAGTTTTGCTTCTGTTGATATACTAACTTCTTTCAGGGGGTCATAAACAAGTATAAGCCTCCCCTCCTTGAGAGCCTCTCTCCTTATATAATACTGATAACAGTTATTGAAGTATTCGCAATATTTCTGATGTATTTGCCGTAAATATAATAGTGCTTCCTATTGATCTTCCTCTCGCCGCTTAAGGGCCCGCACCCGCAACACCAAAAGGTCAGCTATATCTTGTACCCTACCCTAGTCTAGCACTATCTAAGTTAGGTATTTAATCTCTATAGGTATGATTAGCCTGTGCCTGTATTCAACTTCAAACAGCATCTTTCCTGTGCTTGTGTAGACTGAAATATAGTCCGCCTATAGGACTATATAGAGGTGGTCTAGCTATAAGAGTGCCCCTCCTTTTGTTATCTTTATAAGACTGTCTATAATTATCCTGTATCCTCTTTTAATAATACTATTTCCCTGAGGGTGGTATACTGAGACCTGTACCCTGGGAATATCATACTTCTGAAATAAGTCTGTAGTTAGGTCCTTATTCTCTAGACCTCTGTTAATAATAACTTTGCTGAATATCCTGTATCAATAGATGATCTCCTTAAACAGAAACTTAGATACTTATAGGCTGTTGTTTTTGGAAATTACCCTGGCCTCAACCTATCTGGATATATCTGAGTAAGTATAGATAAGAAACTGTTTCCTACCCTTTGGCGGTATATAAGTGATATCAATATATACCTGATCCTACTGATTATCACTGAAAGTGAACTGTAGGGCCTTAACTTATCTGTTTCCCTCCTGTCTCTGGTATTCTGAGTAACCTTTAATCTACTTGGTGACTGCGGTCTAGAGGCTATCCTAGTAATAGATAGCGTTGATCTGTCTGAAGGTCACTTCCTGTCTGCGGTGACTAAACCTCTTATATAATCTTAGGAGAATCTCCGCTTGTTTATCTGGGTTATCTATTATATATCGTGGTTCAAGGTAATTTAATCTTAGCTCTGTACACTGCTATAGATACCTATCCCTCACTATGTAGTGGATAGCCTTATTCTTGAGTCTCTAGAACTAATTAATCTTTATGCCTGGTGGCCGCTGTCCTCCCGAGAGCAAATATACCGCGATTCACTATAAGTCTTCTGAGTATCTTTCAGTATAGAACTCCTCTTTACTCTCCTTATTGTTAATTAGAATTTGGTCTTCCTCCTCTTTATTCTGCTCTAGAGCTTGTATTTAGCTTATAAGTCTTCCTTCTATTATAGCTTCTCCTTCTTAGTTAATATAGGAAATTAGTCTAATAGACCTCTATACCTTAACTTAACTAATCTGCTTCATAACCTATTCATTAATATCTTCCTCCTTCCCTCTCTCTTCAATATCTTTAGCTATTAGTAGGTAATAAGACAGGGTGTTAGTAACTGTATTCTTACTCCCTGGGATATATTATACTTCGAAATCAAATAAGCGGATCTATACTAACTATTGTGTTATTAATACACCAGGTAAGTCAGTTATAGTTTAGTTTAGTTAAGCCTACAGAGTAGCCATATCTATCTCTATAATAAAATAGACTCTATAAAGGTAGTACTGGAATTTCTTCAGCCCCTTCAACAGTACACAGTACTCTCTCTTTCCTGTGTTATATCCTGACTCTGCCTTAGTCTAAATTCTACTCTTAAATCAGGCTAGTTTCCTCTTCTTGTTTATATCCTCTTATATCAGAATAGTACCCCAACCTTGGAGACTTGTATCAAACATCATGATGATTACCCCTGTATCTAGCCTATAATCAATGGTAATGAGGGCTAGAGGGTTGGTAAGGGCTACTTTCAATTTATATATTATATCTTCCTGGTTGTCTCCCTATTTAAAGACAGTATTCTTTTTTAGTAGTCAGTAGAGTAGCGCTGTAATGATTAAGAAATATTTGATCTACACTCTATAGTAGATATATATTCCAAGAAAGCCTCTGACCTCTTTCTGATTATGACAAGCAGGCTAGTTAAGGATCTTGATGACTTTGGCAGTGTCTAGATACTGACCATCAGCATCATAAACATACCCAATAATCTTGACTCTATAGTGACACTATTATAACTTCTTGCTGTCTATAGTCACACCTACTCTCTCTATTTCCAGCAGTATCTTGTCTAGGTTTTATATATACTCAAGAATAAATCGGCGGATCCCTTTCTCTACCTCCTCATTATCATAGTCAGTCTTTAGTTCTTCAATACCAATATTATTAATATATACCCCAGCAATCTTCAAGATATATTCTAGGATCCTGTATATAATGTGAACAAACTATCCAACAGAATTAGTTGTACCCTATAGGAGAGTTGTTATTCTCAATAATCCGAAAGGTATTTAGAAAGTAGTCTTGTCTTGATCCTGAATATATAGAGAGAACTGATCATATCTAGACTTCATATTAACCAGGCTGACAACCAGTATTCCGGCAAACTGTTCCGAAAAATCTTCCGCTGTAGGTAGTATGATTATATCCTGAATTATGTGCTTATTTATGTGAGTAGCTGTATTGATTAGATAGTACTTGCTGTCCTTCTTCCTGATAAGGAACCATAGGTTCTGATATAAGCTGTGATAGTGTTCAAGAATCCCCTGTTTAAGCCTGTCCTCCAGTATCTCCTTGACTTCTAATATCAATACTTTCGGCACCGGGAACCTAGGTACTGCCTATATAGTGTGCTTAATAGTCTTGATCCTTTATGGCGGTATACAGTCCTCCTTGACTTTCCTGAGTTCCTGCTATATCTAAGATAACACTGCTTCTTAATTATAAAGTATCTATAGGAGAACTTCTCTCTCTTCTGGTGTGATTATGTCGCCTACTTAAAGAGCCACCGCTTGTTTACCTATCAATCTCGTTCCTATTAGGAACCTTGCTATGCAAGGATATAGCCACTAGGAGAACCTACTGTCTGGCTTACCTTTCAACTATTCCTTCTCTTCTTTAATTACTTTGGCCCTCTAGTCCTTTGACCCTTCTGGAACCGACCTATCTAAGACTCTAGGTACCGCTGGTCTTACCTTATCTGCTACTCGCTTATATATAGTATAGACCTGTAGTCCTACACGCCCTTATACTGGAATAACTGCCCTGGGTTGCTTACTGGTCCCTATAAGTAACCTCCGCTAGGCCCTCTCTCTGAAGATACTTTGCAAATCATCCTTTATTAAGATCTAATCTTCTGTTACCAGTGATATTTGATTGATATAATAGTTATATATACGAAGCAATGCTGAAGCCCTGAACTTCGGTAGTACTCCCAAATCTCTGCTCCACAGTAAACTTTCTATGACCCGATTATTTTCTGAACCCTTAGATTCAGTAAATCTACCCTAGGTATTATCCGGCTTATCTAGGTATTCTGACCTTAATTGATGATTTATCCTTCTCCGAGTATTAGCGACTCTATCTAAGTATTACAGCCTTATTAATACTGTTACCTCTGGATTATTTACTGAACCTAATGATTCAGTAAATCTTGTTACTTACCCTCCCCTGATGACTAGTAGTTATCTTAAGTATTCTATGTTCAGTAGCCCTATAGCGCTGTAATCCATTATATTTCCTGGTGATCTGATTGTACTATCGCCTAATTTCTCCTAATCTATACTTCTTCTATCTCCTAAAACGCCCTGGAAGCCTTTAACTCTTGTTAGTAACTTATGATTTCCTAAATCAATCAAAACAGAATCCAGAAAATATTCCCTTTTATCCAGAACTCTGATACCATATACTTCATATCATTCTTTCTAACCACAATGACCCGGACAACTCAGGCTGAGGCCAATTAGGGTTATAATTTTTTGGCGGGGGCGCCAAGACCAACCAGGGGGTGAGTTTATTTTTTCATCTAGGCTAGGTTCATTTAACCAAAAGTACTGGAAATCACTCCAAATCACTTTAAATTCAGTAGGTAGGTGAAGAACTAGGTTTCTATTAATATTATTATATTTTTGGTGCCTTAGCCGTCATAGAAGGCAAGGTCAAGGTAGGTTAAAATAAGGTTGTGGTGCCTGCTAGGGTTAGTGAGCAAGGCTAAGTACCACTATATAAATCATCTAGGTTCGAATTATATAACTAGCGTATTAAGGAAAATATTAACACGTCAAAGAATAGGGGTGATAGTGTAGATGAATATATCAAGGTCCGGTAAGTGGTTTAGACTTTTCATGTTATATTGCTGTTATACCTAACCGGGCTATATACTGTTTGACTATAGTGGTAGATCAGTTCTATAGTGCCAAGTATATATTTAAGAGTTTATTTGAAATCCGGGAAGAATACTGTATTATTGTATATTATCGCTGCCCCTAATATATCGCGGTCATAAGATAGTTCATTAAAACTTATTTATATGAATTCTATTGTTGTATTCCTGTAGGTATACACCAACATGTTGCCTAGTATACCCGCCAACTAGACTAAGTGGCTGACCATGTTGATCAAGTTGTGTTCCCCCCCCCTAATAGCTCCCCTATTAAGGGCTTTCCTATATATAACAATATATACCAGTACATTTGTTGAAGTGAGGATAGTAAGGTATATCAATATATATATCGAGGTACAACTAATTTAAAGATGAAGGTGTACTAGTGTAAAGTATATAGATAGGTTAATCCCTATAGATATAGTTAACCCCCGACAATATTAAGCAAGAATCTATATAAGAGTATATAGAAAGTTCACTAATACTATCAGTGGTTTTTCAATATCGGTGGATAGCAGCGCTATTTCGTCGTTATAGTGGAGGGCAAGAAGTATCCTGTTCCTGTAGTACAGGATATTATTGACCAGGCTAAGCAGATATTAAGCTAGCGGTAGGTCATGGTGGAGGAGCATCGCCAGTAGTAACTGACCGAGGTAGATAACAACTGATATATAGCTAATTTATTGTTAGGAGGCTGGAGACCTCTAAGCCTGTTACGGGGACCAAGGGTCAGGCAGAGAGAGAGGGACATCTGCGATCCCGATCGTACTTAGGGGTGACACTGCGAATTAGCTACACCCCTTCGGGACTAGCTCCAGATACGTTACATCTATATCTACCTGGCCTCTGCCCTTCATAGACTTACCTTCCTTCAGGTTTAGTTCAATTCATTAATCATACTAATTCCCTGCTCCTCTCGTTACTTGCCTCCGCCACACCACAGTCTAAACCTCTACCAACGAGCGAGACCTGGCAGGGATCTCCTCAGACAACCTCAATACCAACATTCCTCAATCCAGACCCCCTCCTTGGAATTATCATTCTCCTGAAAACTTTCTAGACTGCCAAGACCGCCAAGATCCCACAAACCAACCCAGAACTTCCCAGAACCACCAAGACCATTCAGAACTTCCCAGAACTTCCCAGAACCCACCAAGACCACTCAGAACTTTCCAGAACCACCAAGACTATCCAGAACTTCCTAGAACTTCCCAGAACTACCGAGACTACTCAGAACTTCCAGAACCTTCCAGAACTGCTTATTAAGAATCATCTGTATAATGGATTCTAAGCAAGGCCCTAGACACTCGCCGCGGCGAGTAACACCCCAGAACCCAGACCCAGTAACCTCAGTCCCACACCTCTCTGGTGGATTCCCTGCACTTACTCCAGACAGCGGGGCAGGAGACGAATCCCAGAGCCAAAACTCAGAAACCCCGACCACAACCCAGACCCCCATGAACCAAACTAGTAATGGAGTATTCCTGACCCAAGATATGCTCATGACCCTTATCTAGATCGCCCAAGAATCTCGTAACACTCCCGTGCCTAAGGAATCAACCAAAAATCTTCCCGCTATCATGCCATAGGATAGCACTGTAGGCGACTATGATCGCTACATAAGAGACTGCAATGCCCGAATTGCTGTAGCCCCAAGTACCTATGCCTCCGACCAAGCCAAGGTGAACCTGCTCTAGGTCCATGTAGGTTCCCGCTACTATAGCATGATCTCTAAGACAATAGAGAAGGGAGAGATCACCACGAAACAAGAATTCCTCGACTATGTGAACAATGAGTGCCTCAGCAAAGGCTCTATGGAGACCTTTCGTTACCAGCAACTACGAAACCTCCGCCAGACTGCTTCAGCTCGTGAGTATGCAGGTGAATTCGAACTGCTTCACGACCAACTTGATATCGATGTATCCCGTAAGGGCCTAGACTTCATAGAAGGTCTAGTCCCTCGTCTCCGCAACAGCTTCGGCGAAACCGCTATGGGAAACATCGACAAGAACGATTTCAGAGTAGTTAAGCCTCTAGCTGTTGCCGCTGACGACTTCTGGTACTTGAAGCAAGCTCGCAAGACTCAAGATCCTAAGCCCCCAGGAACCCTTCCCCGTCCTAGATCCCCAGGAAATCATCGTACTACCCATCCCAAGACTGACCCAGAACCCAAGACCGAGACCCAGCTCCAAGCAACCAAATTGACTTCTTTCCCTAGGAAACTGACTGACGAGGAGCGTGAGCGCTGTATCCGAGAAGGCCGTTGCCTTAAATGCCGCCTCACTGGTCACCTCGCGAAAGATTG